>SZWC01027395.1:13896-26588 GCA_023375785.1 Penium margaritaceum | reverse complement strand
AAGTACCAGAGCGCCGTCGGCAGTCTCATGTACCTGATGGTGGCAACCAGGCCGGACCTCGCACAGGCTGTGAGCGCTGTGAGCCAGCACATGGCTAATCCCGGACCGGAGCACCAGAAGGCAGTGAAGCGGATCTTCCGCTACCTTGCTGGAACCATCAACATCGGCATCACCTACAACGGCAATGACAACAGCATCATCGGCTACACAGACGCAGATTGGGCTTCAAACCCTGAGGACCGCAAGTCCATCTCTGGACATGTGTTCCTCATGAATGGTGGGGCCATCAGTTGGTGCAGCAAGCGGCAGGTGGTCGTGGCCACCTCGAGTACAGAAGCTGAGTACGTATCTCTCAGCTTTGGAGCCAAGGAAGCAGTTTGGCTCCAACGTCTCATGGCAGAGATGAGTGGGAGTGCAGCAGTTCCAGTTCCTGTGCGCGTCGACAACCAGAGCGCAATCGCACTCGCCAAGAATCCTGAGCACCATGCACGCACCAAGCACATTGACATCGCATATCATTTCATCAGGCACATGGTGCAGGAGGGTGCTATCAAGCTGGAGTTTACTCCAACCAGCAAGCAGGTCGCTGATTTCTGCACCAAGCCAGTGACCCGTGAGAAGCAGCAGTTTTGCATGAAGGCATGTGGACTCAGCCCACTCTGACTGCGGCAAAGTGGGAGATTGTTGGGAAAGGAGCCATCTGGCTCAGTTTCAGTTCCACAAGAGCAAGTTCCAGGAAAGTACCAGATGCCTGCTCCGATCGCCGATCCGACTTCACCATTGGAAAGATCAGGTGGCAAAATATCTACGGTCCAAGTTTGAGGCCGATCCAACGGTCGGATTAGGAGATATGAATTTTCAAAGTTTCGGGGGTCATGGACCGTCGATGTCTGGGTGGGCATGGGTGATGGCTCCATGCCTTAGCCTGAGAAAAGAAAAAGGCAAGAGGTCCAGGGTCAAGACCTGATGGGAGAAATATCCAAAAAGGTCCTTGGTCTTAGGATTGCCTTGTCAGAGTGTGCTGACTAGGATAAAGGTACCTCTCCTTACTTTTTAGGTGAGGTGAGATCCTTGTGTGCTAGCCATGGACACATGGCGATTCTCCATGGGTTTGTGGGTTATGTGACCACTAGTAGTGTGCCATGAGAGCATTCTCTAGCTCTCTAGGTCGTGTGTGAGTGGTCAGCTTGATTGCTAGGCTGATTTCCTCCCTTGTGTGAGATTATGGATTCTAGTGTGTGAGCCTTAGCCTCCATGGCTAAGTGGTGTGGCTTGTGAGAGGGCTGACTTGCCCAAGCTCTAGCTCTATATGTACTCCACCATTTTGAGTGATTGAACAACCATTCTTCAGCACAAGTGATGCCCTTCCATTTTCACATGCTCGCTGCTCCAAGGCTCCCTCTCTCCTCAAGTTCCAACAAGGAGAGGTACCTTTATCTTAGTCAGCACACTCTGACAAGGCAATCCTAAAACCAAGGACCTTTTTGGATATTTCTCCCATCAGGTCTTCATCCTGGAACTCTTGCCTTTTTCTTTTCTCAGGCTAAGGCATGGAGCCATCACCCATGCCCACCCAGACCTCGACGGTCCATGACCCCCGAAACTTCGAAAATTCATATCTCCCAATCCGACCGTTGGATCGGTCTCAAACTTAGGCCGTAGACATTTTGCCACCTGATCTTTGCAATTCACAAGTCGCATCGGCCATCGGAGCAGGCATCTGGTACTTTCCTGGAACTTGCTCCTGTGGACCTGAAACTGAGCCAGATGGCTCCTTTCCCAACAAGAACTAGGACTGCTACACTCCCACTCATCTCCGCCTTGAGACGGCTGAGCCAAACTGCTTCCTTGGCTCCAAAACTGAGAAAGACGTACTCAGCTTCTGTGTTCCAGGTGGCCACAACCACCTGCCGCTTGCTGTACCAGCGGATGGCACCTCCATTCATGAGAAACACATGTCAGAGATGGACTTGCAGGTCTTAGATTTGAAGCCCAATCAGCATCTCTGTAGCCGATGATGCTGTTGTCATTGCTGTTGTAGGTGATCCCGACGTTGATGGTTCCAGCAAGGTAGCGGAAGATCCGTTTCACTACCTTTACGTGCTCCGGTCTGAGATTAGCCATGTGCTGGCTCACAACGCTCAGAGCCTGTGCGAGTTCCGGCCTGGTTGCCACCATCAGGTACATGAGACTGTCGATGGCGCTTTGGTACTTCTGTCACTCAGCTGCATTTGATTCTCCATTGAAGCTCACGAGGTACTACCGTGTCTCCAGCGGCGTGCCGATGGGTTTCGCCTCTACCATGCCGAACCGCTATAGGACGTCCTTGATGTAGCGACTCTGCTGTAGCGAGAGGGAGTGTGATTTGCCGTCATACATGATTTGGATGCCGAGGAAGTATGACGCCTCCCCGAGATCAGACATCTGCAAGCGCTCCTGCATGGCCTCCTTGAACTCCTGCAGTGCACACATGCTCTTAGAAAGGAGGACCATGTGATCTACATAGACAATGATGATGAGGATCTCATGCTCATGCCGCGAGCGGTACATGTAGTAGTCATTCTTGTTGGGAAAAATGACATCCGGCTCAGTTTCAGGTCCACAGGAGCAAGCTCCAGGAAAGTACCAGATGCCTTCTCTGCTTGTCAATCCAACTTCACCATTGGAAAGATCAAATGGCAAAATGTTTACGGTCCAAGTTTGAGGCGGATCCAACCGTCGCATTGGGAGATATGAGTTTTCGTAGTTTCCGGGATCATCGACCGTTGATATCCGGCTGACCATGGGCGATGGCTCCATGCCTTAGCCTGACAAAAGAAAAACGCAAGAGGTCCTGGGTCAAGACCTGATGGGAGAAATATTCAAAAAGGTCCTTGGTTCTAGGATTGCCTTGTCAGACTGTGCTGACTAGGATAAAAGTACCTCTCCTTACGTTTTAGATGAAGTGAGATCCTTGTGTTCTAGCCATGGACACATGGCGATTCTCCATGGGTTTGTGGGTTATGTGACCACAAGGAGTGTGCCATGAGAGCATTCTCTAGCTCTCTAGGTTGTGTGTGAGTGGTCAGTCTGATTGCTAGGATCTGGAGGAGAGAGGGAGCCTTGGAGTAGTGAGCACGTGGGACTGGAAGGGCATCACTTGTACTGAAGAATGATTGTTCAATCACTCAAAATGATGGAGTACATATAGAGCTAGAGCTTGGGCAAGTCAGTCCTCTCACAAGCCATACCACTTAGCCATGGAGGCTAAGGCTCACATTCTAGAGTCCATAATCTCACAGAAGGGAGGAAATCAGCCTAGCAATGAGGCTGACCACCCATACCCGACCTAGAGAGCTAGAGAATGCTCTCATGGCACACTCGTAGTGGTCACATAACCCACAAATGCATGGAGAATCGGCATGTGTCCATGGCTAGCATACAAGGATCTCACCTCACCTAAAAAGTAAGGAGAGGTACCTTTATCCTAGTCAGTACACTCTGACAATGCAATCCTAAGACCAAGGACCTTTTTGGATATTTCTCCCATCAGGTCTTGACCGTGGACCTCTTGCGTTTTTCTTTTCTCAGGCTAAGGCATGGAGCCATCACCCATGCCCACCCAGACATCGACGGTCCATGACCCTCAAAACTTCGAAAATTCATATCTCCCAATCCGACAGTTGGATCGGCCTCAAAATTGGACCATAGATGTTTTGGCACCTGATCTTTCAAATGATGAAGTCGGATTGACAATCGGAGCAGGCATCTGGTTCTTTCCTGGAACTTCCTCCTGTGGACCTGAAACTAAGCCGGATGGCTCCTTTCCTCCAGGTGCTCCATGTAGATCTCCTCCTCCAAGTCACCATTCAAGAATACCGTCTTGATATCCATGTGGTGAACCTCGAAGACCTCAGCTGTAGCATAAGAGAGGAGCTTGCGCATAGAGGCAAACTTTGCAATAGGGGCAAAAGTTTCTTTGTAGTCGATGCCCTCCAGCTGCGAGTAGCCCTTGGTGACCAGCCTCGCCTTGTACCTTTCCAGATTACCATCTGCTCCCCGCTTCTTCTTGAACACCCACTTGCACTTGATCACCTTATGTCCAAGTGGACGCTCAGTCAGCTCCCATGTTCCATTGTCCAGCTGCGACAGTATCTCTTGTTGCACGGCTTGCGCCCAATCTGCTACATCCGGTGCAGCCATGGCCTCCTTGTATGACGTGGCTCATCTGAATCTGCTACAACTGCAACGTTCATCTGTTCTGGTTTCTGAAGCATCCAGAAATGGCCGCGCTCACCAGGCTAATAACGCACCCTAAGTGGGTACCTGCGACCTGGTGCTGGAGCGTTAGCGGGCAGCTGGCACGGTGCTGCTGGCACGACTGCTGCTGGTGGTAGTGCTCTACCTCCTTCCTCTGTTTCTACCAATGAGGCTGTTGTATCTGCTGCATCTGACATGGGAGAGTAGAGTGATTCTCCCACTGTCACAGTAGATGAAGGATTGGGAGAGACTGGGTCAGGAAGGATTTCTGCTCCCAATATCTTGTCAGCTGCTGGTTTCGCTGCCTCTTCACACACAATATTGGTGCCTATGACGTTGCTCTCGTTGAAGACAACATCCCTGGAGATGATGACATGGCCTGTATCCCTCTCGTAGAGGTGATAGGCCTTGCTTGCCACGTTGTAGCCAATTATCAGCATATGCGTTCTCTTTGGCGTCCCATTTCTACGGCTTCTCCTTGGGCACGTGCATGTGCGCCAGGCTGCCAAATGGTCGGAGATGATCCACGCTCGGTTTCTTGCCAAACCTCGTCTCGTACGGCGTCATCTGCTCTAGGGCCTTGATTGGACTGCGGTTCTTGATGTAAAACCGCACTACTCATGTCTTCAGCCCACAAGTCGTAGGTCAGCCGAGCCGCGTGCAGCATGGAGCGCGCCGACTCCACAATGGTACGCTTGGCGCGTTCTGCTACACCGTTGTGCTGCGGTGAGTACGGCGCGGTAAGCTGCACCTTGATGCCAACTGCTACGAGGTAGTCCTGGAACTCCTTGCTCAGGTACTCTCCACCGCGATCGCTGCACAGCGCCTTGATCTTCTTGCCATTCTGGTTCTCCACCATGGCCTTGAACTCCTTGAACCTGTCAAAGTACTGGTCCTTGGAAGGAAAAAAGTACACAACAGTGTAACAGCTGAAGTCATCAATGAAGGTCAGGAAATACCTAGAGCCTCCAAAGCTCTGGGTCTGCATCGGTCCACATTAGCCCATGTGGACCAGCTCCAACACCTCTTTCGCACGCTCCCCTGTCTAGAGAACACCTCTCAGTGCTGCTTCCCCTCCAAGCAGCCGATACATAACTTCTGTTCAAAGTTGGAGATGGTAGGCAGGTCACACACCATATGCTTTGGTTGAACCTGCTGCAAGGCGCGCATGCCAATGTGGCCGTAGCACGCATGTCAGATTTCGCCATCTGTCGCCTGCACTACTGCTGCAAGACTCTTCTCACGCGTGATCTTGGTCGCCTCAGCAGGTGGTACATGTCGCCCTCCTTCACCGACCTGGACAACTCCACTCATGTATCCTTGTTGAGGATGTAGCCATAGTCATCATCAAAGATAATGCGCACTCCTGTATTTGTAAGAGAGGAGACTGAGAGGAGGTTGAAAGCAGCATCAGGTACATATAGCACGCCATGGAAAACTCCCACTTCAATACCACGCGGGGTCTCCAACCACATCTCCACAATCCCAATCCCCTCAGCATACACCACCCGATCATCACCCAAAGCAGCGGAGGGGAGGGAATACAGAGCAGCTGCGTGAACCGCTCCTTGTGGAGCGTCAGACTCTTGGTACACCCCGAGTCCTTGTACCACGCCAGATCCGCCTTTTCCTTCTACGATATGTCAGACTTCGCCATGAAGAGGCGGTCGCGCATCTCCTTGGCGATGTTCATGTTGCCAAAATGGCGCACACTAGTCTGGTTCTGCTGCGGCTGCTACTGCTAGCGTTGTTGTCATTGCTGCTGCTGTTGCTGTGGAGATTGCTGCTTTTGCTATTGCTCCTGCTGCTCCTTCTGGTCCCCCTTGAACTTGAAGCACTCTTTCTTGTAGTGCCCCTTTTTCTGGCAATAGTGGCACTTGCCCTTCTTCTTGCCTATCTGCTGCCCGGACTGCTGTTCCTGCTGGTTGCGTGAGCCCATGGCCATGAAAGCTGCTTCACTGCTGCTACTTCCGCCATTGCGCTTTGCTGCATTGCGACGCAGTTCCACCTGCACCAAGTGCGTGCAGATGAAGTCGAGGTCGAGAGTCGGCTGGCACTCTAACGTCTCTCGTATCATGTCATAGTTGGTTCGGAGTCCCCTTAGCAAGAGGAGGATGAAGCGCGTCTCTTCCACAGGGTTGCCGGCCATTCTCAACGACTTTGCCAGCTCCTTTGCCCTGTCCAGATACGCCTCCATCCCTTCACCAGCTTGCATTTTCAGTGCCATCATCGTTTCCTCCGAAAGCATGAGGAATGCAGCATCCTTGCTCTCATACTTCTAGCACAACGTGTCCCACCCCTCCTGAAGATGCGAGTTGGAGATGGTGTTGACAAACAACCTATAGGCCTGCCTGTCCTTCTTCTTCCAGTCCTTATACATCGTTGGTACAGTTGCAGAAGAACCCGCATCAGCTGTACCCTTTTGCAGCGTCTTCGCCGCCACCACCTGCGTTGCGGTGATGCCTTTTGCTTGTGGAACAGGAGCCGGCTAGTCGCCGCTCACCACCTCCCGCAAGCCCCTCTCCTCCAAAAAGAGGCAGGTACGGATCTTCCAAAACGTGAAATAAGCGCGTCCCTCGAGCCTCTCCAACGTGAAGTAGCTTGACAACGCTACTGCAAAGGAGGGGTGGGACACGTTGTGCAAGAAGTATGAGAGCAAGGATCCTGCATTCCTGATGCTTTTGGAGGAAAAGATGATGGCGCTAAAAATGCAGGGTGGTGAAGGGATGGAGGCGTATCTGGACAAGACAAAGGAGCTGGCGAAGCAGCTGAGAGCGGCCGGCAACCATGTGGAAGAGACGCGCTTCATCCTCCTCTTGCTGAGGGGAGTCCCAACCAGCTACGACACGGTGCGAGAGACGCTGGAGTGCCGGCCAACTCTCGACCTCGACTTCATCGCACACACGTGGTACAGGTGGAATTGCGTCACAATGCGGCAAAGCGCAATGGCGGCAACAACAGTGAAGCAGCTTTCATGGCCATGGGCTCACGCAACCAGCAGCATCAGCAGTCCGAGCAGCAGAGAAGCAAGAAGTAGGGCAAGAGCCAATATTTCCAGAAAGAGGGGCACTACAAGAAAGAGTGCTTCAAGTTCAAGAGGGACCAGAAGAAGCAGTAGCAGCAGCAGCAAAAGTAGCAATCTCCACAGCAACAGTAGCAACAGTCACAGCAACGCCAGCACTAGTAGCAGCAGCATAACCAGACTGGCGTGCGCCATTTTGGCAACATGAACGTTGCCAAGGAGGTGCGCGACCGCCTCTTCATGGCGAACTCTGACATATCGTAGAAGGAAAAGGCGGATCTGGCGTGGTACAAGGACTCAAGGTGTACCAAGAGTCTGACGCACCACAAGGAGTGGTTCACATAGCTGCTCTTCATTCCCCCCCGTCTGATTCCTTTGGGTGAAGATCGGGTGGTGTATGCTGGAGGATTGGGATTGTGGAGATGTGGTTGGAGACCCCACGTGGCATTGAAGTGGGAGTTTTCCATGGCGTGCAGTATGTACCTGATGCTGCGTTCAACCTTCTCGTAGTGTCCTCTCTCACAAACACATGATTACGCGTTGTTTTTGACGATGATTATGGCTACATCCTCAACAAGGAAACAAGAGAGGAGTTGGCCAAGTCAGTGAAAGAGGGCGACATGTACCGCCTGCTGGAGGCGACCAAGATCCCGCGTGAGTAGAGTCTTGCAGCAGTGGTGCAGGCAACAGATGGCGAGATCTGGCATGCACGCTACGGCCACATTGGCATGTGCGCCTTGCAGCAACTTCAAGCAAAGCAGATGGTGCGTGACCTACCTACCATCTCTAACTTTGAGCAGCAGTTATGCATCAGCTATTTGGAGGGGAAGCAACACCGCGAGGCGTTCTCTGGAGCAGGAGAGCGTCAAAAAGAGGTATTCGAGATGGTCCACACGGACTTGTGCAGACCGATGCAGACCCAGAGCTTTGGAGGCTCTAGGTATTTTCTCACCTTCATTCATGATTTCAGCCGTTACACTGTTCTGTACTTCCTTTCCTTCATTGACCAGTGCTTTGACAAGTTCAAGGAGTTCAAGGTTATGGTGGAGAACCAGACTGGCAAGAAGATGAAGGCGGTACGCAGCGATCGCAGTGGAGAATATCTAAGCAAGGAGTTCCAGGACTACGCGCAGTAGCTGGCATCAAGGCGCAGCGTACCGCGCCGTACATGCCGCAGCACAACGGGCTAGCAGAACGCGCCAACCGTACTATTGTGGAGTCGGCGCGCTCCATGTTGCACGCGGCCCAGCTCACCTACGACTTCTGGGCTGAAGCTGTGAGCACTGCGGTCTACATCAAGAACCGCAGTCCAACCAAGGCCCTAGAGCAGATGACGCCGTACGAGGCATGGTTCGGCAAGAAGTCAAGCGTGGGTCATTTTCGCGCGTTTGGCAGCTTGGCACACATGCACGTGCCAAAGGAGAAGCGGCAAAAGTGGGACGCAAAGAGTGCGCAGATGCTGATGATTGGCTACCACGTGGCAAGCAAGGCGCATCGCCTCTACGAGAGGGATTCAGGCCACGTCATCATCTCCAGGGATGTCGTCTTCAACGAGAGCAACGTCATCGGCACCAACATCGTGTGTGAAGAAATTGCAAAACCAGCAGCTGACGAGACAGTGGGAGCAGAAATTCTTCCTCAACCAGTTTCTCCCGATCCTTCCTCTACTGTGACAATGGGAGAATCACTCTCTTCTCCCATGTCTGATATTGCAGATACAGCAGCCTCATCAGCAGAAGCTAAGGAGGGAGATATAGCACCACCAGCAGCAGCAGTTGTGCCAACAGCACCACGACAGCCGCCCGCTAACGCTCTAGTACCAGGTCGCAGGTACCCTCTTAGGGTACGTTACAAGCCTGGGGAGCGCGGCCATTTGTGGATGCTACAAAAACCAGAACAGATGAACATCGAAGTTGCACCGGATGCCGCAGATTGGGCGCAAGCCATGCAGTAGGTAATACAGTCGCAGCTGGACAACGGCACGTGGGAGCTGACTTAGTGTCCACTAGGACGTAAGGTGATCAAGTGCAAGTGGGTGTTCAAGAAGAAGCGGGGAGCAGATGGTAACGTGGAAAAGTACAAGGCGAGGCTGGTCGCCAAGGGCTACTCGCAGCAGGAGGGCATTGACTACACAGAAACTTTTGCCCCTGTTGCAAAGTTTGCCTCTGTGCGTACGCTCCTCTCTTATGCAGCANCGCAGATTGGGCGCAAGCCATGCAGTAGGTAATACAGTCGCAGCTGGACAACGGCACGTGGGAGCTGACTTAGTGTCCACTAGGACGTAAGGTGATCAAGTGCAAGTGGGTGTTCAAGAAGAAGCGGGGAGCAGATGGTAACGTGGAAAAGTACAAGGCGAGGCTGGTCGCCAAGGGCTACTCGCAGCAGGAGGGCATTGACTACACAGAAACTTTTGCCCCTGTTGCAAAGTTTGCCTCTGTGCGTACGCTCCTCTCTTATGCAGCAGCTGAGGACTTTGACGTTCACCACATGGATGTCAAGACGACATTCTTGAATGTTGACTTGGAGGAGGAGATCTACATGGAGCAGCCAGAGGGGTTCGTCATGGATGGCCAAGAGCACTTGGTCTGCAAGCTGCAGAAGTCGCTGTACGGCCTGAACCAAGCGTCGCATGCTTGGAACCAGAAGTTGGATGCGGCGTTGCAGTGCATGGGATTTGAGCGCAGCGAGTGTGACTACACCGTGTATCGCTGGCAGCATGAGCATGATATGCTCCTCCTTTCGAACAGCATGTCTGCACTACAACAGTTCAAGGAATCCATGCAGGAGCGCTTCCAGATGTCTGATCTCGGGGAGGCATCATACTTCCTCGGTTTCCAGATCACGCGTGACCGCAAGTCACACTCTCTCTCGCTGCAGCAGAGCCGCTACATCAAGGATGTTTTGCAACGGTTTGGCATGGCAGAGGGAAAACCCATCGACACGCCGTTGGAGATGCGGCAGTACCTCATGAGCTTCAATGGAGAAGTAAATGATGCTGAGCGGCCAAAGTACCAGAGCGCCGTCGGCAATCTCATGTACCTGATGGTGGAAACCAGGCCGGACCTCGCACAGGCTTTGAGCGCTGTGAGCCAGCACATGGCTAATCCCGGACCGGAGTACCTAAAGGCAGTGAAGCGGATCTTTCGCTAACTTCCTGGAACCATCAACATTGGCATCACCTATAACAGCAATGACAACAGCATCATCGGCTACACAGACGTAGATTGGACTTCAAACCCTGAGGACGGCAAGTCCATCTCTGGACATGTGTTCCTCATGAATGGTGCAGCCATCAGCTGGTGAAGCAAGCGGCAGGTGGTCGTGGCTACCTCGAGTACGGAAGTTGAGTACGTATCTCTCAGCTTTGGAGCCAGGGAAGGAGTTTGGATCCGTCTCATGGAAGAGATGAGTGGGAGTGCAAGAGTACCAGTTCGTGTGCGCGTCGATAACCAGAGTGCAATCGCACTCGCCAAGAATCCTGAGCTCCATGCACGCACCAAGCACATTGACATCACATATCATTTCATCAGGCACATGGTGTAGGAGGGTGCTATCAAGCTGGAGTTTACTCCAACCAGCAAGCAGGTCGCTGATTTTTGCACCAAGCCGGTGACCCGTGAGAAGTAGCAGTTTTGTATGAAGGCATATGGACTCAGTCCTCTCTGACTGCGGCAAAGTGGGAGATTGTTGGGAAAGAAGCCATCTGGCTGAGTTTCAGGTCCACAGGAGCAAGTTCCAGGAAACTACCAGATGCCTGCTCTGATTCTCCATCCGACTTCATCATTGGAAAGATCAGGTGGCAAATTGTCTACGGTTCAAGTTTGAGGCCGATCCAACGGTCGGATTGGGAGATACGAATTTTCGTCATTTCTAGGATTATCGGCCGTCGATATCCGGGTGACCATGGGTGATGGCTCCATGCCTAAGCCTGAGAAAAGAAAAAGGCAAGAGGTCCAGGGTCAAGACCTGATGGGAGAAATATCCAAAATGGTCCTTGGTCTTAGGATTGCGTTGTCAGAGTGTGCTGACTAGGATAAAGGTACCTCTCCTTACTTTTTAGGTAAGGTAAGATCCTAGTGTGCTAGCCATGGACACATGGCAATTCTCCATGGTTTTGTGCGTTATGTGACCACTAGGAGCGTGCCATGAGAGTATCCTCTAGCTCTCTAGGTCGTGTGTGAGTGGTCAACCTGATTGCTAGGTTGATTTCCTCCCTTGTGTGATATAATGGATTTTAGTGTGTGAGCCTTAGCCTCCATGGCTAAGTGGTCCGGCTTGCGAGAGGGCTGACTTGCCCAAGCTCTAGCTCTATATATACTCCATCATTTTGAGTCATTGAACAACCATTCTTCAGCACAAGTGATGCCCTTCCAATCACACATGCTCGCTGCTCCAAGGCTCCCCCTCTCCTCAAGTTCCAATACTTCACCTCCAAACAGCCGATGCACAACTGCTGCTCAAAGTTAGAGATGGTAGAAAGGTCACGCACCATCTGCTTTGCTCAAAGCTGCTGCAAGGCGCTCATGCTGATGTGGCCGTAACGCGCATGCCACATCTCGCCATCTGTCGCCTGCACCACTGCTGCAAGAGTCTGCTCACGCGGGATCTTGGTCACCCCCAAGAGGCGGTACATGTCGCCCTCCTTCACCGACCGGGCCAACTCCTCTCCTGTATCCTTGTTGAGGATGTAGCAATAATCATCATCGAAGACAACGCGTAGTCCTGTATTTGTAAGAGAGGACACTGAGAGGAGGTCGAATGTAGCATTAGGTACATAGAGCACACCATGGAAGACTCCCTTTTCAATGCCACGTGGGGTCTCCAACCACATCTCCACAATTCCAATCCCCTCATCATACACCACCCGATCATCTCCCATAGCAAAAGGACGGGGAGGGATGGCCAGTAACTGTGTAAAGCACTCCTTGTAATATGTGAGGCTCTTGGTACAGCCACGCTACGGTTACATTGGCATAAGCGCCATGCAGCACTGTCAAACAAACCAGATGGCGCGTGACTTGCTCACCATCTCTAACTCTAAGCACTAGTTGTGCATCGACTGTTTGGATGGGAAGCAGAATCCCCAAGGAGGTGTAGGAACTGGTCCACACGGACTTGAGTAGCCGAATACAGACCCAAAGCTTTGGAGGCTCTAGGTATTTTCTCACCTTTATTGATAACTTCAGCCGTTACACTTGTGTGAACTGTTGGAGCTGGAGGAGAGAGGGAGCCTTGGAGCAGCGAGCATGTGGGACTGGAAGGGCATCACTTGTCCTGAAGAATGGTTGTTCAATCACTTCAAAGGATGGAGTACATATAGAGCTAGAGCTTCGGCAAATCAGCCCTCTGACAAGCCACACCACTTAGCCATGGAGACTAAGGCTCACACACTAGAGTCCATAATCTCACACAAGGGAGGAAATCAGCCTAG
>SZWC01027394.1:5866-20495 GCA_023375785.1 Penium margaritaceum | reverse complement strand
TTGACTAGAAAGGACAAAGAACTTCAATACGTAGTGGCACGGTGTGGCTAATATGCACACCAAACAACCAAACTAGGCATATGTCACTGATCATGACCATGGAATTCCAATATGGGTGGTCAACGTTGACCAACCATAACACGAGTCACAAACGGTCAGGACAGGAAACAATGCTATGGGAATATCGGTTCTTAACTACCAGGTACAACGACCTTCAGGCAATAGTAGCACGGTGTGGCTACCATGCACAATGACCGACCAAAGTAGGCATATGTACTGCCTTTGACCAAGGAAATCCTCTGTGTGTGGACAACGTTGACAACTCAGAATACGAGTCACAAATGGTCAGAGGGGGAAACAATGGTTTGGGAACACCAAGTATCACATAGCAAGCACAAGGGGCTTCAATACATTGTGGCACGGTGTGGAGACCATGCACGATGACCAACCAAAGTAGGCATCTGTCACTGACCATGACCAAGTAATGTCACTAAGTGTGGTAAACGTTGACAACTAACAACACGAGTCACAAATGGTCAGGATGGAAGGTAATGGTTTGTGAATACTAGTTATCTACATACAAGTACAAATACCTTCAATATGTAGTGGCACAACGTGGCTTCAATGAAAAGTAACCAACCAAAGTATGCATATGTCACTAACCATGATGAACAAATTTCACTTCATGTGGTCAACATTGAAACGCATAACACGAGTCACAAATTGTCAGAGGGGAAAACAATGGATGGGGAAGCCTATATATTGGCTAGAAAGGAAAAAGAACTTCTATACGTAGTGGTACAGTGTGGCTTATGTGCACACCAAACAATCAAACTAGGCATATGTCTCTGATCATGACCACAAAATTTCAATATGGGTGGTCAACGTTGACCAACCATAACACGAGTAACAAACGGTCACGAGAGGAAACAATGCTATGAGAATATCGGTTCTCAATTACCAAGTACAATGACCTTCAGTCAGTAGTAGCGCGGTGTGGCTACCATGCACAATGACCGACCAAAGTAGGCATATGTACTGCCTTCGACCAAGGAAATCCTCCGTGTGTGGACAACGTTGACAACTCAGAATACGAGTCACAAATGGTCAGAGAGGAAAACAATGGATTGGGAAGCCTATGTGTTGGCTAGAAAGGACAAAGAAATTCAATACGTAGTGGCACGGCATGGCAAATATGCACACCAAACAATCAAACTAGGCATATGTCTCTGATCATGACCACAAAATTTCAATATGGGTGGTCAACGTTGACCAACCATAACACGAGTAACAAACGGTCACGAGAGGAAACAATGCTATGAGAATATCGGTTCTCAATTACCAAGTACAATGACCTTCAGTCAGTAGTAGCGCGGTGTGGCTACCATGCACAATGACCGACCAAAGTAGGCATATGTACTGCCTTCGACCAAGGAAATCCTCCGTGTGTGGACAACGTTGACAACTCAGAATACGAGTCACAAATGGTCAGAGAGGAAAACAATGGATTGGGAAGCCTATGTGTTGGCTAGAAAGGACAAAGAAATTCAATACGTAGTGGCACGGCATGGCAAATATGCACACCAAACAATCAAACTAGGCATATGTCTCTGATCATGACCACAAAATTTCAATATGGGTGGTCAACGTTGACCAACCATAACACGAGTAACAAACGGTCACGAGAGGAAACAATGCTATGAGAATATCGGTTCTCAATTACCAAGTACAATGACCTTCAGTCAGTAGTAGCGCGGTGTGGCTACCATGCACAATGACCGACCAAAGTAGGCATATGTACTGCCTTCGACCAAGGAAATCCTCCGTGTGTGGACAACGTTGACAACTCAGAATACGAGTCACAAATGGTCAGAGAGGAAAACAATGGATTGGGAAGCCTATGTGTTGGCTAGAAAGGACAAAGAAATTCAATACGTAGTGGCACGGCATGGCAAATATGCACACCAAACAATCAAACTAGGCATATGTCTCTGATCATGACCACAAAATTTCAATATGGGTGGTCAACGTTGACCAACCATAACACGAGTAACAAACGGTCACGAGAGGAAACAATGCTATGAGAATATCGGTTCTCAATTACCAAGTACAATGACCTTCAGTCAGTAGTAGCGCGGTGTGGCTACCATGCACAATGACCGACCAAAGTAGGCATATGTACTGCCTTCGACCAAGGAAATCCTCCGTGTGTGGACAACGTTGACAACTCAGAATACGAGTCACAAATGGTCAGAGAGGAAAACAATGGATTGGGAAGCCTATGTGTTGGCTAGAAAGGACAAAGAAATTCAATACGTAGTGGCACGGCATGGCAAATATGCACACCAAACAATCAAACTAGGCATATGTCTCTGATCATGACCACAAAATTTCAATATGGGTGGTCAACGTTGACCAACCATAACACGAGTAACAAACGGTCACGAGAGGAAACAATGCTATGAGAATATCGGTTCTCAATTACCAAGTACAATGACCTTCAGTCAGTAGTAGCGCGGTGTGGCTACCATGCACAATGACCGACCAAAGTAGGCATATGTACTGCCTTCGACCAAGGAAATCCTCCGTGTGTGGACAACGTTGACAACTCAGAATACGAGTCACAAATGGTCAGAGTGGGAAACAATGGTTTGGGAATACCACGTATCACATAGCAAGCACAAGGGGCTTCAATACGTTGTGGCACGGTGTGGAGACCATGCACGATGACCAACCAAAGTAGGCATCTGTCACTGACCATGACCAAGTAATGTCACTAAGTGTGGTAAACTTTGACAACTCACAACACGAGTCACCAATGGTCAGGATGGAAGGTAATTGATTGTGAATACTGGTTATCTACTAGCAAGTACAACCACCTTCAATATGTAGTGGCACAACGTGGCTTCAATGCACAGTGACCAACCAAAGTATGCATATGTCACTAACCATGACGAACAAATTTCACTTCATGTGGTCAACGTTGACACAAACAACACGAGTCACAAATGGTCAGAGAGGAAAACAATGGATTGGGAAGCCTATGTGTTGGCTAGAAAGGACAAAGAAATTCAATACGTAGTGGCACGGTATGGCAAATATGCACACCAAACAATCAAACTAGGCATATCTCACTGATCATGAGCAGAGAATTTCAATATGGGTGGTCAATGTTGACCAACCATAACACGAGTCACAAATGGTGAGGAGAGGAAACAATGCTATGAGAATATCGGTTCTCAACTACCAAGTACAATGACCTTCAGTCAGTAGTAGCGCGGTGTGGCTACCATGCACAATGACCGACCAAAGTAGGCATACGTACTGCCTTTGACCAAAGAAATCCGCTGTGTGTGGTCAACATTGATAACTCATTATACGAGTCACAAATGGTCAGAGGGGGAAACAATGGTTTGGGAACACCAAGTATCACATAGCAAGCAGAAGGGGCTTCAATACGTTGTGGCACGGTGTGGGGACCATGCACNCATGCACGATGACCAACCAAAGTAGGCATATGTCACTGATCATGACCAAATAATGTCACTACGTATGGTAAACTTTGACAACTCACGACACGAGTCACAAATGGTCAGGGTGGAAGGTAATGGTTTGTGAATACTAGTTATCTACCAGCAAGTACAAATACCTTCAATATGTAGTGGCATGATGTGGCTTCAATGCACAGTGACCACCGAAAGTATGCATATGTAGCTTCCCGTGACAAAAGAATTTCACTTCATGTGGTCAACTTTGAAAACGCATAACACGAGTCGCAAATCGTCAGATGGGAAAAGAATGGGTTGGGAACACTAGTTATCAACTAGGATGTACAAATAACTTCAACAAGCAGTGGCACGGTATGGCTAGCGTGCACAGTGACCAACCAAAGGATGCATACGTTACTAACTATGACCGAATAAGTCCACTATGTGTGGTCAACATTGACAATTCATAACACGAGTCACAAATGGTCAGAGGGAGAGACAATGGTTTGTGAAGCCTATGTATTGACTAGAAAGGACAAAGAACTTCAATACGTAGTGGCACGGTGTGGCTAACATGCACACCAAACAACCAAACTAGGCATAAGTCACTGATCATGACCACATAATTTCAATATGGGTGGTCAACGTTGACCAACCATAACATGAGTCACAAACGGTCAGGACAGGAAACAATGCTATGGGAATATCGGTTCTCAACTACCAAGTACAGCGACCTTCAGTCAGTAGTAGCACGGTGTTGCTACCATGCACAATGACCGACCAAAGTAGGCATATGTACTGCCTTTGACTAAAGAAATCCGCTATGTTTGGTCAACGTTGACAACTCAGAATACGAGTCACAAATGGTCAGAGGGGGGAACAATGGCTTGGGAACACCAAGTATCACATAGCAAGCACACGGGGCTTCAATACTTTGTGGCACGCTGTGGAGACCATGCACGATGTCCAACCAAAGTAGGCATATGTCACTGACCATGACCAAGTAATGTCACTAAGTGTGGTAAACTTTGACAACTCACAACACGAGTTACCAATGGTCAGGATGGAAGGTAATTGTTTGTGAATACTGGTTATCTACTAGCAAGTACAACTACCTTCAATATGTAGTGGCACAATGTGGCTTCAATGCACAGTGACCAACCAAAGTATGCATATGTCACTAACCATGACGAACAAATTTCACTTCATGTGGTCAACGTTGACACAAACAACACGAGTCACAAATGGTCCGAGGGGAAAACAATGGATTGGGAAGCCTATGTATTGGCTAGAAAGGACAAAGAAATTCAATACGTAGTGGCACGGTATGGCGAATATGCACACCAAGCAATCAAACTAGGCATATCTCACTGATCATGACCAGAGAATTTCAATATGGGTGGTCAATGTTGACCAACCATAACACGAGTCACAAATGGTCAGGAGAGGAAACAATGCTATGAGAATATCGGTTCTCAACTACCAAGTACGATGACCTTCAGTCGGTAGTAGCGCGGTGTGGCTACCATGCACAATGACCGACCAAAGTAGGCATATATACTGCCTTTGACCAAAGAAATCCGCTGTGTGTGATCAACATTGATAACTCATTATACGAGTCACAAATGGTCAGAGGGGGAAACAATGGTTTGGGAACAACAAGTATCACATAGCAAGCAGAAGGGGCTTCAATACGTTGTGGCATGGTGTGGGGACCATGCACGATGACCAACCAAAGTAGGCATATGTCACTGATCATGACCAAATAATGTCACTAAGTATGGTAAACTTTGACAACTCACGACACGAGTCACAAATGGTTAGGGTGGAAGGTAATGGTTTGTGAATACTAGTTATCTACCAGCAAGTATAAATACCTTCAATATGTAGTGGCACGATGTGGCTTCGATGCACAGTGACCACCGAAAGTATGCATATGTAGCTTCCCGTGACAAAATAATTTCACTTCATGTGGTCAACTTTGAAAACGCGTAACACGAGTCACAAATGGTCAGATGGGAAAAGAATGGGTTGGGAACACTAGTTATCAACTAGCAAGTACAAAGACATTCAACAAGCAGAAGCACGGTATGGCTAGCGTACATAGTGACCAACCAAATGATGCATACGTCACTGACTACGACCGAATAAGTCCACTATGTGTTGTCAACATTGACAACTCATAACACGAGTCACAAATGGTCGGAGGGAGAGAAAATGGTTTGGGAAGCCTATGTATTGACTAGAAAGGACAAAGAACTTCAATACGTAGTGGTACGGTGTGGCTTATATGCACACCAAGCAACCATACTAGGCATATGTCACTGATCATGACCACATAATTTCAATATGGGTGGTCAACGTTGACCAGCCATAACACGAGTCACAAACGGTCAGGAGAGGAAACAATGCCATGAGAATATCGGTTCTCAACTGCCAAGTAAAATGACCTTTAGTCAGTAGTAGCGCGGTGTGGCTACCATGCACAATGACCGACCGAAGAAGGCATATTTACTGCCTTTGACCAAAGAAATCCGCTGTGTGTGGTCCACGTTGACAACTCATAATACGAGTCACAAATGGTTAGACAAGGAAACAATGGTTTGGGAACACCACGTATCACATAGCTTGCACAGGGGGCTTCAATACGTTGTGGCACGGTGTGGGAACCATGCACGATTACCAACCAAAGTAGGCATATGTACTGCCTTTTACCAAAGAAATCCGCTGTGTGTGATCAACATTGATAACTCATTATACGAGTCACAAATGGTTAGACAAGGAAACAATGGTTTGGGAACTTCACGTATCACATAGCAAGCACAAGGGGCTTCAATACGTTGTGGCACGGTGTGGGGACCATGCACAATGACCGCCCAAAGTAGGCATATTTACTGCCTTTGACCAAAGAAATCCGCTGTGTGTGATCAACATTGATAACTCATTATACGAGTCACAAATGGTTAGACAAGGAAACAATGGTTTGGGAACTTCACGTATCACATAGCAAGCACAAGGGGCTTCAATACGTTGTGGCACGGTGTGGGGACCATGCACAATGACCGCCCAAAGTAGGCATATTTACTGCCTTTGACCAAAGAAATCCGCTGTGTGTGATCAACATTGATAACTCATTATACGAGTCACAAATGGTTAGACAAGGAAACAATGGTTTGGGAACTTCACGTATCACATAGCAAGCACAAGGGGCTTCAATACGTTGTGGCACGGTGTGGGGACCATGCACAATGACCGCCCAAAGTAGGCATATTTACTGCCTTTGACCAAAGAAATCCGCTGTGTGTGATCAACATTGATAACTCATTATACGAGTCACAAATGGTTAGACAAGGAAACAATGGTTTGGGAACTTCACGTATCACATAGCAAGCACAAGGGGCTTCAATACGTTGTGGCACGGTGTGGGGACCATGCACAATGACCGCCCAAAGTAGGCATATTTACTGCCTTTGACCAAAGAAATCCGCTGTGTGTGATCAACATTGATAACTCATTATACGAGTCACAAATGGTTAGACAAGGAAACAATGGTTTGGGAACTTCACGTATCACATAGCAAGCACAAGGGGCTTCAATACGTTGTGGCACGGTGTGGGGACCATGCACAATGACCGCCCAAAGTAGGCATATTTACTGCCTTTGACCAAAGAAATCCGCTGTGTGTGATCAACATTGATAACTCATTATACGAGTCACAAATGGTTAGACAAGGAAACAATGGTTTGGGAACTTCACGTATCACATAGCAAGCACAAGGGGCTTCAATACGTTGTGGCACGGTGTGGGGACCATGCACAATGACCGCCCAAAGTAGGCATATTTACTGCCTTTGACCAAAGAAATCCGCTGTGTGTGATCAACATTGATAACTCATTATACGAGTCACAAATGGTTAGACAAGGAAACAATGGTTTGGGAACTTCACGTATCACATAGCAAGCACAAGGGGCTTCAATACGTTGTGGCACGGTGTGGGGACCATGCACAATGACCGCCCAAAGTAGGCATATTTACTGCCTTTGACCAAAGAAATCCGCTGTGTGTGATCAACATTGATAACTCATTATACGAGTCACAAATGGTTAGACAAGGAAACAATGGTTTGGGAACTTCACGTATCACATAGCAAGCACAAGGGGCTTCAATACGTTGTGGCACGGTGTGGGGACCATGCACAATGACCGCCCAAAGTAGGCATATTTACTGCCTTTGACCAAAGAAATCCGCTGTGTGTGATCAACATTGATAACTCATTATACGAGTCACAAATGGTTAGACAAGGAAACAATGGTTTGGGAACTTCACGTATCACATAGCAAGCACAAGGGGCTTCAATACGTTGTGGCACGGTGTGGGGACCATGCACAATGACCGCCCAAAGTAGGCATATTTACTGCCTTTGACCAAAGAAATCCGCTGTGTGTGATCAACATTGATAACTCATTATACGAGTCACAAATGGTTAGACAAGGAAACAATGGTTTGGGAACTTCACGTATCACATAGCAAGCACAAGGGGCTTCAATACGTTGTGGCACGGTGTGGGGACCATGCACAATGACCGCCCAAAGTAGGCATATTTACTGCCTTTGACCAAAGAAATCCGCTGTGTGTGGTCCACGTTGACAACTCATAATACGAGTCAGGAATGGTCATAGGGGGGAAACAATGGTTTGGGAACTTCACGTATCACATAGCAAGCACAAGGGGCTTCAATACGTTGTGGCACGGTGTGGGGACCATGCACGATAACCAACCAAAGTAGGCATATGTCACTTACCATGACCAAATAATGTCACTATGTGTAGTAAACGTTGACAACTCACAACACGAGTCACAAATGGTCAGGGTGGAAGGTAATGGTTTGTGAATACAAGTTATCTACTAGCAAGTACAAATACCTTCAATATGTAGTGGCACAATGTGTCTTCAATGCACAGTGACCACCCAGAGTATGCATATGTCACTGACCATGAGGAAAGAATTTCACTTCATGTGGTCAACGTTGAAATTTCATAACACGAGTCACAAACGGTCAGAGGGGAAAACAATGGGTTGGGAACACTAGTTATCAACTAGGGAGTACAAAGACCTTCAACAAGCAGTGGCACGGTATGGCTAGCGTGCACAGTGACCAACCAAAGGATGCATACGTCACTGACTACGACCGAATAAGTACACTATGTGTGGTCAACATGGACAACTCATAACACGAGTCACAAATGGTCAAAGGGACAGAAAATGGTTTGGGAAGCCTATGTATTGACTAGAAAGGACAAAGAACTTCAATACGTAGTGGCACGGTGTGCCCTGTATGCACACCAAACAACCAAACTAGGCATATGTCACTGATCAAGACCACATAATTTTAATATGGGTGGTCAACGTTGACCAACCATAACACGAGTCACAAATGGTCAGGACATGAAAAAATGCTATGGGAATATCGGTTCTCAACTACCAAGTACAACAACCTTCATTCAGTAGTAGCACGGTGTGGCTACCATGTACAATGCCCGACCAAAGTAGGCATATGTACTGCCTTTTACCAAAGAAATCCGCTGTGTGTGGTCAACGTTGACAACTCATAATACGAGTCACAAATGATCAGAGGGGGAAACAATGGTTTGGGAACACCAAGTATCACATAGCAAGCACAAGGGGCTTCAATACGTTGTGGCACGGTGTGGAGACCATGCACGATGACCAACCAAAGTAGGCAGATGTCACTGACCATGACCAAATAATGTCACTAAGTGTGGTAAACCTTGACAACTCCCAACACGAGTCACCAATGGTCTAGGTGGAAGGTAATGGTTTGTGAATACTAGTTATCTATTAGCAGGTACAAATACCTTCAATATGTAGTGGCATAATGAGGCCTCAATGCACAGTGACCAACCAAAGTATGCATATGTCACCAACCATGACGAACAAATTTCACGTATGTGGTCAATGTTGAAACACATAACACGAGTCACAAATGGTCAGAGGGGAAAACAATGGATTGGGGACACTAGTTATCAACTAGCAAGTAAAAAGACCTTCAACAAGCAGTGGTACGGCATGGATAGCGTGCACAGTGACCAACCAAAGAATGCATACGTCACTGACTACGACCAAATAAGTCCACTATGTGTGGTCAACATTGACAGCTCATAACACGAGTCACAAATGGTCAGAGGGAGATACAATGGTTTGAGAAGCCTAAGTATTGACTATAAAGGACAAAGAACTTCAATACATAGTGGCACGGTGTGGCTAACCTACACACCAAACAACCAAACTAGGCATATGTCACTGATCATGACCATAGAATTTCAATATGGGTGGTGAACGTTGACCAACCATAAAACGAGTCACAAACGGGCCGGACAGGAAACAATGCTATGGGAATATCGGTTCTCAACTACCAAGTACAACGACCTTCAGTCAGTAGTAGCACAGTGTGGCTACCATGCACAATGACCAACCAAAGTAGGCATATGTACTGCCTTTGACCAGAGAAATCCGCTGTGTGTGGTCAACGTTGACAACTCATAATACGAGTCACAAATGGTCAGAGGGGAAAACAATGGTTCGGGAACACCAATTATCACATAGCAAGCACAAGGGGCTTCAATAATTTATGGCACGGTGTGGAGACTATGCAAGATGACCAACAAAAGTAGGCATATTTCACTGACCATGACCAAGTAATGTCACTAAGTGTGGTAAACTTTGACAACTCACAATACGAGTCACAAATGGTCGGGGTGGAAGGCAATGGTTTGTGAATACTAGTTATCTACTAGCAAGTACAAATACATTAAATATGTAGTGGCACAATGTGGCTTCGATGCACAGTGACCAACCAAAGTGTGCATATGTCACTAACCATGACAAACAAATTTCACTTATGTGCTCAACGTTGAAAACACATAACACGAGTCACAAATGGTCAGAGGGGAAAACAATGGATTGGGAAGCCTATGTATTGGCTAGAGAGGACAAGGAACTTCAATACGTAGTGGCACGGTGTGGCTAATATGCACACCAAACAATCAAACTAGGCATATGTCACTGATCATGACCAGAGAATTTCAATATGGGTGGTCAACGTTGACCAACCATATCCCGAGTCACAAACGTTCACGTGAGCAAACAATGCTATGAGAATATCGGTTCTCAACTACCAAGTACAATGACCTTCAGTCAGTAGTAGCGCGATGTGGCTACCATGCACAATGACGGACCAAAGTAGGCATATTTACTGCCTTTGACCAAAGAAATCCGCTGTGTGTGGTCCACGTTGACAACTCATAACACGAGTCACAAATGGTCAGAGGGGGAAACAATGGTTTGGGAACACCANTGGGGAACATGCACGATGACCAACCAAAGTAGGCATATGTCACTGAACATGACCAAATGATGTCACTAAGTGTGGTAAACTTTGACACCTCACAACACGAGTCACAAATGGTCAGGGTGGAAGGTAATGGTTTGTGAATACTATTTATCTACTAGCAAGTACAAATACCTTCAACATGTAGTGGCACAATGTGGCTTCAATACATAGTGATAACCCAAAGTATGAATATGTCACTGACCATGACGAAAGAATTTCAATTCATGTGGTCAAGGTTGAAAACGCATAGCACGAGTCACCAATGGTCAGAGGGGAAAACAATGGGTTGGGAACACTAGTTATCAACTAAAAAGTACAAAGACCTTCAACAAGCAGTGGCACGGTATGGCTAGCGTGCACAGTGACCAACCAAAAGGATGCATACGTCACTGACTACGGCGGAATAAGTCCACTACGTGTGGTCAACGTGGACAACTCATAACACGAGTCACAAATGGTCATAGGGAGAGAAAATGGTTTGGGAAGCCTATGTATTGACTAGAAAGGACAAATAACTTCAGTACGTAGTGGCACGGTATGGCTAATATGCACACCAAACAACCAAACTAGGCATATGCCACTGATCATGACCACATTATTTCAATATGGGTGGTCAACGTTGACCAACCATAACACGAGTCACAAACAGTCAGGACATGAAACAATGCTATGGGAATATCCGTTCTTAACTACCAAGTACGACTTTCATTCAGTAGTAGCACGATGTTGCTACCATGTACAATGACCGACCAAAGTAGGTATATGTACTGCCATTGACCAAAGAAATCCGCTGTGTGTGGTCAACGTTGACAACTCATTATACGAGTCACAAATTGTCAGAGGGGGAAACAACGGTTTGGGAACATGAAGTATCACATAGCAAGCACAAGGGGCTTCAATACGTTGTGGCACAGTGTGGAGACCATGCACGATGACCAACCAAAGTAGGCATATGTCACTGACCATGACCAAATAATGTCACTAATTGTGGAAAACTTTGACAACTCACAACACGAGTCACAAATGGTCATGGTGGAAGGTAATGGTTTGTGAATACTAGTTATCTACTAGCAAGTACAAATACCTTCAATACGTAGTGGCACATCGTGGCCTCAATGCATAGTGACCAACCAAAGTATGCATATGTCACCAACCATGAGGAACAAATTTCACGTATGTGGTCAATGTTGAAAACGCATAACACGAGTCACAAATGGTCAGGGTGGAAGGTAATGGTTTGTGAATATTAGTTATCTACTAGCAAGTACAAATACCTTCAATACGTAGTGGCACATCGTGGCCTCAATGCATAGTGACCAACCAAAGTATGCATATGTCACCAACCATGAGGAACAAATTTCACGTATGTGGTCAATGTTGAAAACGCATAACACGAGTCACAAATGGTTAGAGGGGGAAACAATGGGTTGGGAACACTAGTTATCAACTAGGAAGTACAAAGACCTTCAACAAGCAGTGGCACGGTATGGCTAGCGTGCACAGTGACCAACCAAAGGGTGCAAACGTCATTGACTACGACCGAAGCAGTCCACTATGTGTGGTCAACATCGACAACTCATAACACGGGTCACAAATGGTCAGAGGAGATACTATGCTTTGGGAAGCCTATGTATTGACTAGAAAAGACAAAGAACTTCAATACGTAGTGGCACGGTATGGCTAATATGCACACCAAACAACCAAACTAGGCATATGCCACTGATCATGACCACATTATTTCAATATGGGTGGTCAACGTTGACCAACCATAACATGAGTCACAAACGGTGAGGAGAGGAAACAATGCTCTGATGATATCGGTTCTCAACTACCAAGTACAATGACCTTCAGACAGTAGTAGCACGGTGTGGCTACCATGTACAATGCCCGACCAAAGTAGGCATATGTACTGCCTTTGACCAAAGAAATCCACTGTGTGTGGTCAACGTTGACAACCCATAATACGAGTCACAAATGGTCAGAGGGGGAAACAATGGTTTGGGAACACCAAGTATCACATAGAAAGCACAAGGGGCTTCAATACGTTGTGGCACCGTGTGGAGACCATGCACGATGACCAACCAAAGTAGGCATATGTCACTGACCATGACCAAGTAATGTCACTAAGTGTGGTAAACTTTGACAACTCACAACACGAGTCACAAGTGGTCAGGGTGGACGGTAATGGTTTGTGAATACTAGTTATATACTAGCAAGTACAAATATCTTCAATATGTAGTGGCACAATGTGGCTTCAATGTACACTGACCAACCATAGTATGCATATGTCACTAACCATGACAAACAAATTTCACTTCATGTGGACAACGTTGAAAACGCATAACACGAGTCACAAATGGTCCGAGGGGAAAACAATGGATTGGGAAGCCTATGTATTGGCTAGAAAGGACAAAGAACTTCAATACGTAGTGGCACGGTGTGGCTAGTGTGCACACCAAACAATCAAACTAGGCATATGTCACAAATCATGACCAGAGAATTTCAATATGGGTGGTCAACGTTGACCAACCATAACATGAGTCACAAACGGTGAGGAGAGGAAACAATGCTCTGATGATATCGGTTCTCAACTACCAAGTACAGCGGCCTTCTTTCGGTAGTAGCATGGTGTGGCTACCATGTACAATGACCGACCAAAGTAGGCATATGTACTGCCTTTGACAAAAGAAATCCGCTATGTGTGGTCAACGTTGACTGCTCATAACACGAGTCACAAATGGGCAGAGGAGGAAACAATGGTTTGGGAACACCAAGTATCACATAGCAAGTGCAAGGGGCTTCAATACGTTGTGGCACGGTGTGGAGACCATGCACGATGACCAACCAAAGCAGGCATATGTCACTGATCATGATCATGTAATGTCACTAAGTGTGGTATACTTTGACAACTCACAACACGAGCCACAAATGGTCAGGGTGGAAGGTAATGGTTTGTGAATACTAGTTATCTACTAGCAAGTACAAATACCTTTAGTATGTAGTGGCACAATGTGGCTTCAATGCACAATGACCACCCAAAGTATGCATATGTCACTGACCATGACGAAGAAATTTCACGTATGTGGTCAATGTTGAAAACGCATAACACGAGTCACAAATGGTCAGAGGGGAAAACAATGGATTGGGGACACTAGTTATCAACTAGCAAGTACAAAGACCTTCAACAAGCAGTGGCACGGTATGGCTAGCGTGCACAGTGACCAACCAAAGGATGCATACGTCACTGACTTCGACCGAATAAGTCCACTATGTGTGGTCAACATTGACAACTCATAACATGAGTCACAAATGGTCAGAGGGAGATACAATGGTTTGGGAAGCCTGTGTATTTACTAGAAAGGACAAAGAACTTCAACACGTAGTGGCACGGTGTGGCTAATATGCACACCAAACAACCAAAATAGGCATATGTCACTGATCATGACCACAGAATTTCAATATGGGTGGTCAACGTTGACCAACCATAACACGAGTCACAAACGGGCAGGACAATAAGCAATGCTATGGGGATATGGGTTCTCAACTACCAAGTACAATGACCTTCAGACAGTAGTAGCACGGTGTGGCTACCATTCACAATGACCGACCAAAGTAGGCATATTTACTGCCATAGACCAAAGAAATCCGCTGTGTGTGGTCCACGTTGACAACTCATAGGCGAAACACAAATGGTCAGAGAGGGAAACAATGGTTTGGGAATACCACGTAT
>SZWC01027391.1:0-12520 GCA_023375785.1 Penium margaritaceum | reverse complement strand
GCTGCCGTAGGGGCTCCTGCGGCAGAATCCGAGGAAGTCACCAAAGCGCGCGACTGCGCGTGACAAAGGTGGCTACGACGACCCCGCCGGCTGCCGCTGGCGCTGCCGCAACTGCTGCTGGCGCAGTGGGTGGAGGACGCGAGAGCTGGTTGTGCAGGAGGGCGGCATGCGTCTTGGGCGAGCGCCTTAGCGTGGCCCAGGTGGGCTTTCCGTGCCAGCTGCTGCTTCTGCTGCTGCTGCTGGCAGTCTCTCGAGGGGCGGCCCCCGCGTGGCCTGCTGCTGGCCACGCGCTGGTTGTCGGCGCATTCCAGCAGCCGGGGCAAGCAAGCCTGCATGTGGGCGTGCGTGTGGACAGACATCGTCACGGCTGACTTTGGTGCGTGCGCTCTGGCTATCAACTCGAACGGCGCGGTGAGTGAACGGGGTTCACGGGAATCAACGTGTGTGGGTTCGTGCTGAGCGCGTGGCAGGATCCAGGAGGCGGAAAAAAGCGGTGTGGCGCGGTGATGGTGTGGGGAATTGCCTCTTACGCCGAGCGTTTGACGTAGTGGTGATCGAACGGATGGCTTGGAGGTGGCGAGGAATGAAGAAGTACATGAGTGTCGCCCGAGCGCACACAAACCAACGACGCACGGTCGCACGTCGCCGTTGCATCATGGCTGCCATACAGCCCAATGCCACGTCATACCCTGTAAGAGCGACTCATATCGCACTGCATGCCATGCGCGTGCTATGGAAAGCATTGCTTGCACGTACGTTTTTCAGTCGAAGTATGCCCAACGCCTGCGAACAACGCATGGCCAAAGCATGGCAACGGCGATAGCGGGATCCCTTGTAAAGCGGATGACAAGCGGATGACAAGCGGATGAATGATGGTGGAACTCACTTTTCACCGGTGAGAAACCAACCGGCTGACGAATAGCCGGCCGTACCTACGTCTAGCTGTTTTCGGACGGCCGAGATCATCGCTGGCTGCCGACAGCGCTCCCTCTGCCGTGGCCGCTCGACTGCTCATGGCGGTAGATGACAGCTCGTGCGCGCGTGCGTGCAGCATTGCTCCTGTCCAACGGCGTGCGACAGCAGGGCAAGTTGTCACGTGAGAGCAGAGGGCCCCAGCAACACTAGACGTGGGAAGAACGATTGACCGCGGTGGGATGATTGCATCAGCAAACCAGGAAGTAACGCGGGGGCATCGTTGACTGTGCTTTGGACAAGGGAGAAAACAATAAGGCACCGTGTTGATGTCCCGGCGATGCGAGCATCTAGATACTGATGGAGGTTGTTTCGTTGCAACAGACGCTACAGACCAGACGAGTGTCGCATTTTCTCCTGGCCTCCATTCTGCGCTGGCGTCAGGTAGATTTCTCCGGCCGGCATAGATTTTCATCGCCTAGACATCTTCAGCATGCACCGTGATGTTTGCGATTTCTCCATCGAGCGACTTGGATTTGCCCTGTGATGTTGGGAAAACCGTGTATCATCGGAAAGCATGTTTTCGGAAAGGACCATCGCGATGATGTTTTCAAGGACTTCCAGAAGAAACAGGAAAATACAGTTCTAGAGGTCTATGACAGAAGTTCTTACTTGCAAACGCGACCTTTTATCTTTTCTTAGTCCTACATTGAATTGTTCTCAAAACTTCTGCGTTCTTGGAAAGGGCAAGGTAAAGAGTTGGAACGCCGGCAAGAGAGAAAATCAACTAAAATCATGAGCTGGCGAGATACTAGGGCCATGCTCGTCTCTTCTGATGAACATATCAGCCCTGTTCCATGTAATTCAGAGGAGGGGTCCTTGTATGTGCACAAACGTACGTTTGCGAGGTTCATGACGTAAGAAAAATCGCACTACTGTAGCGAGCCGTCACTTAATCTAGATGCTAACATCGCATAAAAATCTCAAGACATCAACACGGTGCCTAAGGGTACAAATACTGGGCGACTTTGTCAGTCGCTCCAATTCTCGCCCAAGCACGATCATGACGACCCCATGAGACAAATTTCTAGATCGCCCCGATTCCGCAAAGTTGTAACCAGGTCGCCCCACTTTTGGTGCTCAGGAGAAGTATGGCTAGGACGCCCCGTATGTAGCGCAAGGTGTGCCACATGGCTCAAACGTGATTCCTGGCCTGTGGGTGATGGATGGGATGAGTTGAGGGTTGGAGACCCTCAACTTTCGCGGTTTTGGCCCAGTGGGCCAAGCTTCCCACCCTTATGTTACATTTGGTATCAGAACGCCGGAGTTTGACACCCATTATGGACACCAAGGACAAGTCCATTCCTGTGTGGGAGTGATATAGCACGACGTGTGCCACGTGGCTCGAATGTGGGTCCTGGCCTGTGGACGACGGATTGGGATGAGTTGAGGGTCGAGACACTCAACTACCGCTGTTTTGGCCCATACACCAAGCGTCCCATCGGATTGCTACATTGTACGGATGAAACATTATCGACGTCTTGTCCCAAATTTAAAAAGTGGGGGCACTATGACGAAAACCCTTTGTATCGCACATTGGTGAAAATCGGTTCATATGAAAGCATGTCGTACAGCATTCCAGACACCGGTTCTACCGTGTCCGCCGTCCACACTTGCTCGCATCGGTGTTGTCGACTTTTACATGTGAAGGGTCAGAAATTGCATGTATGTGTATTATTAACTCATACGGTAGAGAAGATGCGTGGAAGTTTCATACCGACACGGCCGCCGACTAGGCGTCAGTGCCTGGTCAGATAGTAACGACAGTTACAAGTCGTGTACACAACCGCAAAGGCCTAGCTAGGAGAGACACGGCAAAGTCTCAGAATGCTTCAATAGCATTTGCACATAGGAATGACGAATGACAGGTCCATGGCATAAATACCAGCCGCGACGCACAATGGGTGTCGCACGCGGCAGTAGAAGATCTGTCCTAAAACTGGCCTAGAACCACTACTTTGGCCGTAACACTGCGCAAACATATGACAACACTACACCGTCTGAACCTAGACGTGCATGATCAAAAGCCAGACGCTACAAGTGGTCACATGCATGCATCCGGCATCAAATGGTGGACACACAATGCAAAAACATGCAAATCGGGCCCACGGCTAGTCCACCGATAAACTCCCGCGGGCTACAGAAAAACTGAAGAAGGTCTCGCGTAGCGTCTAGAGCTCTGGAATAGTCATCAGTTAGCTCCAAGATGATAGTCTGCCACCAGATGACGCACCGGTGTCTCTAGGGTCCGCATCACGTATCTGCACAAGTATGGACACGGCCGAGTGGTCATAGTAAACTGTACAGGTCGTATGTCCATACACGTGCAGCACTGAAATGAGTACAAAACAAGTGCAACAACACATGTGACACGGACACAGACACGCCCCACACTCAACCACTCTCAGGCAAGGGGCGAAGTCCAAGAGAACGAATGGTCACCATGAACTTTCCGCGTGCTAATGCCTTTGTCAAGAAGTCAGCACGATGCATGTCAGTGCCAACCCAAATGACGGAGATCACGTGTTGCTTCACCAGATCACGCACAATGTGGTGCTTAATTGCAATATGCTTTGTGCAAGCATGAAGGAAACCAGAGTTCTCCGCAATGGTAAGAGCACTCTTGTTGTCGCAAAGAAGCACAATGGCGGGTACTGACTGACCCAGCTCAAGGAACAGGCGCTGCAGCCATTATGCCTCAATAGCCCGTGCACCCAGAGCAGCGTACTCTGCTTCCGATGAGGAAGGTGCAATCCAGCCCTACTTTCCGCTGCGCCAGGACACATCGGTCCCACCGAGAAGGAACATGTAACCGGTGCGACTGCGTCCATCTAGGCTCCAGGCCCATTCGGCGTCGGTATAGCCGTCAAGGACCACCGAACACTAACGGCGAAAGCAGAGTCCGAGGTACGCTGTGGAGACCATGTACCGCACCACTCGCACAGCCGCGTGAAGGGTTCTAGAGCGTGGGGCCTCCGAAAAATGGGCAAGGAGGTTGACGGCAAATGCGATGTCAGGACGTGTGGAAGTGGCCAGGTACATTAGAGAACTGATGAGACGGAGGTATAGAGTCATATGCACTGTCTCCCTCAGCTGTGTGGGATGGTCAAGCTTCAGGGCATCCTGTTAGTCAGACGTGAGAGGTGTGGAAGCCATGGACACTGCACCGAGAAGGTCGTTGAAGCGCTCCCCCAGAATACGTGCGTACCGGGCCTGATGCAGCAGTAGAGTACGACGTTTGCGGTCTTGCACGATCTCCATGCCAAGAAACACCGATGCAAGACCAAGGTCTTTCATCTTGTAGGCAGTCCGGAGGACAGCCTTGACCTCCTTCACGACCTCCAATGAAGGAGACGCGATCAAAAGGTCGTCGACATAGACCAGGATGGCGGTGAATCACTCAGGCATCCGTTGGATGAAGAGAGAGGGATCTGCCTTGCTCTGTACATATCCCCCACAATTCAAGGTGCCAGTGATCTTCTTAACACCGAGGAGACTGCTTGAGGCCGTAGAGCTCTCCCTCTATGGCCATAGGGCTCCCCCTCATAAAGAGAGAGCTCTGCGTGGCAAGAGCGCACTCCTTAGTGCTAGGTCTGAAGACCACAAGATCGGCTGTTGCATCACAAGCAATGTGAAACTCGCGAGTGAGGAGGTCGTGGCCTACGAGACACGCTAGATGTACCTCTGCGTGCTCAGTGCGGACACTCAGGCCTAGGGCCTTTATGCCGGGATCACCACTCGCGATGCTACGAGCGGAGCGCTTGGGTGCGGGGCCAGACACTCCCTAAGCTGCGGAGTCCAATGGTCGAAGACGACCACCCGGCTCACGGGAGTAGGCCGGGCTCGAGGGGCGCACCTCACGCTTAGGACCGGGCACTATTGCAACGGGGGAGGGCTGAGGCAAGGGAGCTGGTGATGCCGTGCGAGGAGATCCAGGTGTGGGAGACACGGGGTTCGGTGTAACAATGGGAGTAGGTGAGGCGGGTCCACGCACAGAGGTAGGAGTGCCAACACACACAGGAATGGTCACAAGAGTACAAACAGGTATAGGATCATCGGTACCTGTGGGGTGTGAAGTGACAGGGATAGAAGCTGACGGTGCAGGAGGGATCTCTGGACCGACAGCGATGATCGTTGAATCATCAAGCGCCGAGAAAGTGGAGGGAGCTTGAACGGACACATCAACCTGGCAATCGGTGCTCGCAAGCGCAGAATCTTCCATGCGTCGAGAAACCTCACACGTGGGAACGTGTGTGATGGACATCGGCGTGATCGAAGTCAGATCAGGGTAGGTAAGGGACTCAAAGAAGAGCGTGTCGCAAGACTCAACAATGCGACGACGAGTAGGGTCCCGAAAACACCATGCCTTCGAGTGCGCAGAAATACCAATGAAGGCACACAAGCAACCCCGCGGTGAGACCTTGGACCCCTGCTGGTCCTTCGTGTACCACACAGAAGCCAAGGATCCCCAGACGCGAGCGAGGCGCAAGTCACCACGGTGACCGAACCAAAGCTCATACGGTGTGACATGGTCCGAAAGAGGACCGTGCGGGAGGTGGTTCTAGACCCAAGTCATGTAGGCAAAGCCTTCAAAATCAGGGACTCCGGTAGACCGCACTCAGACGGCATACCACAAACCGCATCCTCCATGGTGTGATTCCAGCGCTCACAAACACCGTTTTGCTGAGGAGTAGCAGGAGCGGAGACCTGGTGAAAAATCCTGTGCTCGGCAAAGATGTTGTGCATCTTGTCCAGGAACTCGCCGTCGCGATCCGAGTGCAAGGTGTGCAGAGTGTGGCGAGACAAACGCTCAGCCATCACTAGCCAGAGGCAAACCGCGAGAGCGGGGTCACTCTTGTGGCGCAGGCTGTAGATCCACTCCATCAGAGTGAAGTCATCAGTCAAAGTCAGGACGTATCGTCCCCGATCGGAAAATGACTTGGCAGGTAGGGGACCAAGAAGGTCCGAATGAACTAACTCAAGAGGGCAAAGTGCGTGTGAACCGGAGTCAGGGTAGGTGCAACGATGCTTACCCTGAGCAAGGAAGATGCAGTCTTTCTTGGGCGGCTTCTCAAAAGAAGCCGCGTCAAGACCGAGGGCGGGTTGTGTCCAAATGAGCTTCGACAAAGTTTTGGAGCCTACATGAAACATGCGGCAATGAAGCAATCGCTGGTGCTTAGGAGACAAAACACCAGTGATAAAAACACGAGCGGAAGGGAAGGGGGAGTAACGAGCACAAGTCCGAGAGACACGATACATGTCATCCACAAGAGAGGCAGGAAGAACAACGGTACGAGGGTCCAAAGCGATCACAGACGCGGAGCCTGTAGTGTTCTCCACAGAGAGTCCCATGAGTGTACAAGCACATACAGAAAGCAAACTGACCTCAAGGTTAGGCACAAACAACACCTCAGAAAGATACAGGGGTCCAGACGAACCGTCAAACATATGACCCCAACACCCTGGACTGGCAAGGACTAACCAGTGCCTATGCGGATAAAACGAACAGAAGCAACAAGGTCGAGGACAACAAAATCACTACGACGAAAGGTCATGTGATGAGTGGCACCGGAATTGATGAGCCAAGTGCCACCGGGATAACGACTAGAGGACGTCATTGTAGAATGGGCAACAGAACACTCGGCCTCAAGGGGACGCTGGAGAGCAGGTGAGGAGGAACGACGAAAGCGAGAGAGGTGAGAATCATGAATTCAATCTGTACAGTCAGGTCCATGGTCATCACATGCCGACTATGCCCCCTTACACAAGTCATTCCCAGCCACAAGAACAGACAAACAGACAGTGTGTGAACCACCCCATTGTAACAACACACTCCCACCTCCATGAAAGTGAAGCTCTAGAAGGTGTCGGAGCTCGACGATGGTGTGGTCACGTGGGTCTTGGTCACCACTTATCGCCGGTGGTGAAGCGGGAACTGCGGCGGTTGTGGTCGTTGAGTGCCCGAAGGATGTGCTGCTCGACGTAGACTATAGTGCGTGCGTAGCCCGGAGCTCACGAGTAATATGCGCCCAGTCGAGCGGCTGCTGGCACTTGGTTTAGCGATGGGTGACGACACAATTATAGCAGTGAACCGAGCGTCCACTGCTACTGCCCGATGACGGCTGCTACTATGACTGCTACTGGCCCGAGCCGCGCCTCCGTTGCCCCTTCTTCCCCTGTGTTATTGCCGCGACACCCTATGTCTCAGTCGGTGCGATTGGGGTGGAAGGGGAGGAGGACGTGACAGAGGATGGAGAAGGAGTCTGCAAGAGGGGCGTCGGTGGTGATGCAACGACTGCTGCAGCAACGGAGGTCTCCTGATGAGCCACGTCTGCCTCACGGGCGGAAGTCACCTGAAGAAAGAGCTGGTGTACCCAGGGAAGAAGCTCCAATGAGGTAAAAAAAGGTTCAAGCACGGCGTCACTGTACCGCATAAAGATGTCTCCATGCTCAAGGCAAACCCTGAGCATGATCGTGCGGAGCCTCCAAAACTGTGTACCTCCTGAGGTCCCTAGGCATGTGTAAATGTGCATGGCGCAATGCTTGTAGTTAATTCCAAGCTTGTTAGGCCCCTGGTGAAGGGACTGAAAGGCACAGATGTGCGGGTGCAAGTGGCATGCATCTCTGTAGCAAGCACGGACAATGCTAGGTCCCGTCCTCGTGTGGATCAGCGCAGCGCTGCCTATGCCCGCCTCGCCAAGGAATGAGCGGAAGTTGACGGTTTTGCGCAACATAGTATAGAGAATTCCGCGCATCGCCCTAGCCACTATCAGCACCTGAGCATGATCCGTAGTCTGATACGGACTGTGATAGTAGGGCCATATGGCCTCCGAAGTGGCCCATACCTCAAAGAGGATCTCCTAGCAGTCAAAGCCGTCCTCGCTGACATACCGTGGAGGCAGCGTCTTGAAGTCCTTGGGTTGCCGCTCCGTAGGGAGAGCAACCACAAACTGGGAAGGACGAGGGATGGGGAAGACGCCAGGAAGAGGAAAGTCGCTGAGGTGGAGGTCAGGCAACGATCAAAACTCCGGAAAGCGGGATGTGTGTGGGGGCCGAGAGCTCGTCTGAAGCTGGCGGATATGCTCCTGAAGCACACACATCCTGCGCTTGGGGGAGTCACCCTCTATGCCTGACATGTCTCGATTCTCCTCCCAAGGATCAAGAGGTGGCGGGTCGGCTCCAGCTCCTGTCTTTGGTGCTGGAGCGTACTATTGTGCAGAGAGTGCGACCCCGGCCGCTCCCTCAGAAGTCTGTCGTTGAGTCACGGAATGTCCTCAAAGAAGCTCGGTGAGTGTAAGGATGGCATCAGTGTGCTCTCGCTACAGGCAACACATCTCGTCCTGCTAGCTCTGTAGGTCCTCAATAGCCTGCAAATGTGGGCTCATGACCCATGAGGAGGAAGAAGAGGGATCTAGTACCCTTTTTTCCTTCTCGCCGGATGGAGCCATGGTACCGCTCATTATGGGGCAAGACGTCAATGTGGTCAAATTGAAGAAACGTGAGCGTTTCTGGAGGAGTTGAAATGCTGGCAACTTTTGACGCTCGACCCAAAATTTCACCGAGGCAAGTGTTGACGTCACCAGGAAGTTGCTAACGTCAGCAAGACCTGATGACGTCACCAAGTAAAAATGCTGACGTCAGCTCACCTCCGCCCCTTTTTGTTTTTTTTGGTCAACTTTTGCGGTTGTAGCGCGAGCAGGCAGCCGCTTCGTAGCAGCCGCGCGGAAGTTCAGCTGAAGCCGTCGCATAACTTCGGCTCAGCTGTTGCTGCTTCTGTGACGTCAACTATAGTAGCAACTATGTGGCTGCGTGCGGGACAGCCACCAAGTGGCTGTGTTCGCGGCCGTGGCAGCAGCTGCATGCTGATGTTGCTGCTGAGCGCTGCGGTTGCTGCATGCTCCTGTCGACGTTACGCGCTCCTGCCGCTGCTGTTGCTGTGCTACTCCTGCCACGGCTGCTGCTCCCACTACTGCTGCCCTGGTATTATGTTGTTGTAGCCGCTGTTGCTATTGCTGTTGCTGTGCTGCTGCAATGCTGCTACCACTGTGTGCTGCTGCTGTGTTGCTGCTGCCGTGTGCTGCTCCTGCCGCTGCTGCAACATTATTGCTATTGCTGCTGCTCAGTGCTGTTACTACTCTTGCATGTGCCAATGTCTATAGCTGCTGGCGACTGCTGTCTACTACAGTTGTCTCCTGCTGCCGCTAGCAGCTGCTGCTAATGCAATCCTACATAGTGACGGTGAGCGACATCGCCAGCGATCCGCTGTCCTCGTCGGTAGGTCCCTATCGATGTGCTACAGCGGTGACTCTCACTACTACTACTCTGTTCTGTCTCTACTTCATAGCTTGGTGAGAACTATCTCACCACTTTGATCCCGAGAGAAGATGCGTAGAAGCTTCTTAGCGACGTAGCTACTTACTAGGCATCAGTGCCTGGTCAGACGGTGACGACAGTCACAAGTCGTGCACAGAACTGCAAGGGTCTGGCTAGGAGATACAAGGCAAAGTGTGAGAATGCTTCCATAGCATTTGGAGAGAGGAATGACAAATGACAGGTCAATGGCATAGGTGCCTGCTGCGGCGCACGGTGGGTGTCGCACGCAACAGTGCAAGATCTGTCCTAAAACCGGCCCAGAACCACTGTTTTGGCCGTAACACTACGCAGACATATCAAAACGCTACGCTGTCTGAACCTAGATGTGCAAGATCACAAGCCGGACCCTATGACTGGTCACATGCATGCATTCGGCATCAAACAGTGGGCACACAATGCAAAAACATGCAAATTGGGCCCACGGCCAGTCGACTGATAAACTCGTGCGAGCTGCAGAAAAACTGAAGGAGGTCTCGGGTAGCATCCAGAGCTTTGGAACGGTCATCAGTCAGCTCTAGGATGGTAGTCCGCCACCAGATGACGCACCGGTGCCTCTAGGGTCCGCATCAGGGATCTGCATGAGTATGGACACGACTGAGTGGCCACAATAAACTGTACAGATCGACAGGAATGTCACAAAGCACAACAACGATGTCTCAAAAAGCAGAGGAAACGTCGACCATACTAATGTTGTGATTTGTGACGTTCTCGTCGAACTGTAGAGTTTACTGTGACCACTTTGCCATGTCCTTACTCGTGCATATCCTTGATGCGGACCCTGGTGGTACTGGTGCGTAATCAGGTGGCAGACTACTAGCTTGGAGCTAACCAACAACTGTTCCAGAGCTCTGGATGCTACCTAGGACCTCCTGCAGTTTTTTTGCAGCACACAAGAGTTTATTGGTGGATTTGAGGTGGGCCCGATCTGCATGCTTTTGCAGTGTGTGTCCACTGTTTGATATTAGATGCATGCATGTGACCATTCGTTGCTTTCGGCTTGTGATTTTTCACGTCTAGGTTCAAATAACATAGTGTTCTGACATGTGTGCGTAGAGTTACGGCCAAAACAATGGTTTTGGGCCGGTGTTGGGATAAATCTTGCATTGCCATGTGGGACACACGCCGTGTAGCGTGGCAGGTACTTATGCCATGGACTTGTCATTTGTCATTTCTCTCTACAAATGCTATTCCAGCATTTTGACACTTTGCCTTGTTTCTCCTAGCCAAACCCTTACCGTTACGTGCAGGACTTGTGACTGTAGTCACCGTCTGACCAGGCACTGACGCCTAGTCGACGGCTGTGATGCTAGGAAGCTTCTACGCATCTTCTCATAGTACAAAGCGGTGAGACAGTTCTCACCGAGCTACTCAGCAAAGACATAGAAGAGCAGCAGCAGTGAGACTTACCACTGCTTCAAATCCACAGGTACCTATCGTTGACATCCAATCACCGTCCACATAGCTCACCATTACCACGTGAGACTGCATCAACAGAAGCTGCTAGCGGCAGCAAGTGACAGCTGTAGTAGGCTACAGTCGCTATCAACTGATGACATTGGCACATGTAGCAGCAGTGCAACAGAGTAGCAGCAATGCAACAGCGCATCAGTAGCGGCAGCAAATGCGGCGGCAGCATCGCGTAGTGGCTGTAATACAACAGTAGCCCATGGCGACAACAGTACAACAGTAGTGTAGTAGCAGCGGTAGGAGCATTGGCGGGAGTAGTAGAGTAGAAGCACACTAGCAATGATAGCAATAACGGCAACGGTAGCGCGCGCCGGCAGCAGCGGCGTGTAGCAGCCGTGTCTCGCAGCAGTAGTAGCGGTAGTGCGCAGCTGCTGCCACAATTGCGCACGCAGCAACCAGGTGGCCACTCAGCATGGAGCCGCACGGCTGTTGCTACAGCTGAAGACGCAATAGCAAGAGTAACCGAGGGGAAGCTATTGCAAACCTCCCCCGCAGCTTTAGTGCGACTGCTGCGGAGCAGGTGCCTGCTCGCGTAACAACCGCGAGGGTTGACAAAGCAAGAAAAAAAAGAGTGGGGAGCTGATGTTAGCATTTTTCTTGCTAACGTCATGAGGTCATGGTGACGTCAGCAACTTCCTCCTGTCTTAAGCACTTTCCTTAATGAAAGTTTAGGTGAGATAGTCAAAAGCTACCGGCGTTTCAACTATACGTGAAACGCTTACATTTTCGCAATTCGACCACGTTGACGTCTTGACCCATAATGAGCGACGACATGGCTCCGTCTGGCAATAAGGGAAAAAGGGTATTAGATCCCTCTTCTTCCTCCGTAGGAGTCATGAGCCCATGTTTGCAAGCTATTGAGGACCAATGGAGTTAGAACGATGACATGCATCGCTTGTTGCGGGACCAGATTGACGCCATCCGTACACTTCTTCGGGGTCATTCCACGACCCCACAAGAGACCTTTGAGGGAGCGGCCGTGTTCACACTATCTACAGAACAGTCAGCTCCAGCACTGGAGACATGAGCTGGAGTCAACCCGCCACCTATTGATCCTGGGGACGAGGATCCACATATGCTTGGCATGGAGGACGACTCTCCCGAGCACGAGATTGGTGTGCTTCAGGAGCGTCTCTGCAAGCTTCAGCCGATCTCTCGACCCCGACAAACATCTTGCTTTCCCAAGATTTGATCGTCAACTGACCTCCACCCCAGCGACTACTCTCTTCCCGGTGCCTTTCCCATCCCTCGTCCTTCCCAACCTGTGGTTGCTCTCCCTACGGAGTGGCAACGCAAGGACTTCGAGAGATCACCGCCCCCACGGTATGTTAGCGAGGACGGTTTTGACTACTGGGAGATCCTCGTCCATGTTTGGGCCAATTCAGAGGGCGTGTGGCCCTACTACCACAGTCCGTATCAGACTACGGATCAAGCACACATGTTTGATCATGTTCATGTACATGTACATGAACATGTATATGTACATGTACATGTATATGATCATGAACATGTACATGTAGATGTACATGTATATGTACATGTATATGTACATGTACATGTATATGTATGTATATATGTATATGTATGTGTATGTGTATGTGTATGTGTATGTGTATGTGCATATGTATATGTATATGTATATGTATATGTATATGTATATGTATATGTATATGTATATGTATATGTATATGTATATGTATATGTATAT
>SZWC01027389.1:0-30271 GCA_023375785.1 Penium margaritaceum | reverse complement strand
GGAGGGAGGAACGGAGGGAGGGAGAGGGAAAGAGGGAGGGAGGGACTTAGGGACAGGGGGACGGATGGACGGATGGAAGGACGGACAGACGGATGGAGGAAGCGACGAAGGGAAGGAGGGAGGAAGGAAGGGAGATTGGGAGGGCAAAGGGGACGGCGGACGAACAGGATGGATGGAGGGATCGATGGAGAGATGAAGGGAGTAAGGGAGGGAGGGAGGGAGGGAGGGAGGGATGGAGGGAGGGTGGGGTGGAGAGAAGGAGGGAGTTAGGGATGGAGGGAGAGAGAGTGAGGGAGGGATGCAGGGAGGGAGATCGCTTGCCCCAAGCTTTGCGGGGGCAGGCGACGTTTGCCCCAAGCTTTGCCAGGACAAAGTAGTGGCAGTTGCATCGTCACACGAATAGTGACAGACGTGTCGTTACAGCAGAAGTGGCAGTCGCGTGGTCACACTAGTAGTGGCAGTGTGGTCACACTAGTAGTGGCAGTCCCTTTGTCACAATAGTAGTGGCAATCGCGTGTTCACACTAATGGTGATAATCATGTCATCACACTAGTAGTGACAGCCGCGTTGTCACCCTAGTAGAGGCCGTCATACCGTCAAACTAAGTGGCAATTGCATTGACACACTAGTAGTGATAACTGCGTCATCACATTAGTAGTGAAAGTTGTGTGATCACATTACGAGTTGTAGTCGCATCATCACACTAGTAGTGACAATTCTAGCAGTCGCGTCATCACATTAGTCGTGACAGTCGCGTCGTCACACTAACAGTGGCAGCCGCATTGTCACACTAGTCGTGGCAGGTGTGTTGTCACACTGCTAGTGACACTCATATCTTCACACTAATATTGAGAGTCCATCATCTAAGCACCACTGTCACTTGTGCGACGATGTGTCTGCCACTACTAATGTAACGCATCGTTGCTAACGACGCGATTGTCACTACTGGTGCAACGACACATCTGCCACTACTAGTGTGACAATGTGATTGCCACTATTAGTGTGACAACGTGATTGTCACTATTAGTGTGACAACGTGATTGTCACTACTAGTGTGACAACGTGATTGCCACTACTAGTGTGACAACGTGATTGCCACTATTAGTGTGACAACGTGATTGTCACTATTAGTGTGACAACGTGATTGCCACTATTAGTGTGACAACGTGATTGTCACTATTAGTGTGACAACGTGATTGCCACTATTAGTGTGACAACGTGATTGTCACTATTAGTGTGACAACGTGATTGCCACTATTAGTGTGACAACGTGATTGTCACTATTAGTGTGACAACGTGATTGCCACTATTAGTGTGACAACGTGATTGTCACTATTAGGGTGACAACGTGATTGCCACTATTAGTGTGACAACGTGATTGCCACTACTAGTGTGACAACGTGATTGCCACTACTAGTGTGACAACGCGCATGTCAATACTAGTGCGACGACGCAATTGTCACTACTAGTGTGACAACGCGACTGCCACTGCTAGTGTGACGACATGACTGCCACTACAACGGTGACGACGCAACTACCACAACTAGTGTTATGAAGCAGCTGCCACTTCTTCACTCCCGCACAAGTTGGAGTAAGCTTCGGTTTTTTTGCACGTCAATAGCGTCGACCTGATCTCCACAACATCGACCATGCTTTGGGGCTGCGGGACCCACGTTCACCAAGCCCAGAAAAAGCCCCTGCCCTGACGGGGGCTTAGCCTGGACAGAGTACTTGGGTCCTTTGAAATAACATGGTTTGGGGCCTTTGAAATACTAAGCTTGTCCGTCCTTAAAAGTTTTATCATCTTCCTCTATTGTTCCCCACATTTTTGCTGACCCAACCCTTCTCAACCCTCCCGGGTCTTGGGACTGACCAAGGGTAGATGCTCCGAGGCCGACTCCGACTCTGAATCCGGAACCAGTGGCATTGCCCATGTTGCTCTTGCAGCAACATGGGCAATGCCACTGGTTTGTCAAAACTCCCACCTGTGTCTGTGCTGGTGCCAGCAACAGTGCCAGCTTCCTTTGCAAGCTTTCTGCGCCATGCGCAGTTGGCAGCGTGACCCCGTTGGGCTTGTACGTGGGGGGCCGCAGCACAACACTCGTGCCTCGCGGGGCTCGCAATGGTCGTCGGGCGGTTTGTCTTGCCCTCTCCAACCTCGGCAACATTGCCGCTCGGTGGCGGACAGCATCTAGGAGGACCGAGTATGGGTTGGACATCGTGGAGTTGAATAAGGGAACCATCTTCCCTGTGCTATGGAGCACGGAGAGGGGTGGCTGAGTCCGCCAACTACGAGCTGTTTCTCCACAGATGTGCCAAGGGTGGCAGCCCGTGTACGAGGCTGTGGTGCACCTCCGTACGGCCGCTAGAGTTGTGCGACAGTGCAGAGTTCTACGACAGTGCAGAGTTCTTTGCCTTGCTCATGGGAAGGAAGAAAAGAGGGGAGGGGGGAAACAATTCCCGCGCGTGGTTTTGTTCCAATTCTTATTTTTCATGAAGCACCACAGAAACTCAAAACACTCCCCACGCACAAGTTCACCTCCAATGTGCACTCCCCTCCCGCGCCTCACCTGCCGGCAGTAGAACCGCCTCCCCACCGGGATCCCAGGAACGTGGCCAATCACGCGGTCCTTCCCGCTCACGTTGATCGCAAGCCCCCGAGCGCGCAGCCACCTCCCCGCAAACAGATCCGGCCGCCGCCACGACTGCTGCTTCTCATCCTCCTCCCCCGCCGCGCCCCCTAGCTGCCCGCCGCCGCCGCTNAGTTCACCTCCAATGTGCACTCCCCTCCCGCGCCTCACCTGCCGGCAGTAGAACCGCCTCCCCACCGGGATCCCAGGAACGTGGCCAATCACGCGGTCCTTCCCGCTCACGTTGATCGCAAGCCCCCGAGCGCGCAGCCACCTCCCCGCAAACAGATCCGGCCGCCGCCACGACTGCTGCTTCTCATCCTCCTCCCCCGCCGCGCCCCCTAGCTGCCCGCCGCCGCCGCTGCTGCCGGTTCCACCATTTTTCCTTCTCGCCGCCTCTGCACGCTCCTGCGCCTGCGCCTCCTCCTTCTTCTTCACGGCGTGGCGGCGCACGGCATCAAAGTGCAGCAGCGTCTGGTGCACGCGCCGCGCCGCCTCCTCCTCCCGCCGGTGCACCTCCCAGTCATGCCCGTCCTCCTCCTCGTCATCACCGCCGAGGCCCGCTGCCCGGCCCTCGCCCGTGCGGTCCACTGGACGGGCCGCTGCTGCAGCCACTCCTGAAACTTGCTCCCCCAGCTGAGAGGCAGGGGCAGCTGCTCCGCCACCCTCCCCACTCGCGCCGCCGCCGCCGCCGCCACTGCCACTTCCTCCCCGTCCTCCCGCATCGGCAGGGCTTGCTCCCTCTACTGCTTGCGCATTCAAGTTAGTGCCAGCGCCACCATTAGTGTTGTACTCCAGAGGAAGAAGAGGACCGGGCTCGCCCATCATCAGCCGAGGGACTCGCCAGCCTGTCAGCACCCATGAATAGATCTCCATTGTGTTTGCATCAGTGAGGGGTCAGAAGATGCGAAGATTGGGCAAGGGGGGAGGGGAGGTTGGGAGGGGTTGGGGGGGTGGGGGTCCTTTTCTTCTTCACCAACACGCCAACAAGGCTAAAGTGCTCAACAAGTTTCCCCCTCTGTCCAATCCACAGAGCCTGCCAGTGCAAGAGTATGGAAGGGTGTGGAAGGGTGTGGAAGGGTGTGGAAGGGTGTGGAAGGGTGTGGAAGGGTGTGGAAGGGTGCGGCAGGGTGTGGAAGGGTGTGGCAGGCTGCTTCACACCGGGAGACACAGCACCAGCGCCAGACTGTTGGCACACACAACAACCTCAGTGCACTGCTGCGTCCCAATCTTATCTCAAACACAAGAACCATGATGCATCCAACACTGCATCCAAATCAACCACTGAAAATCAGATGCTGAAAGTCCCCTGGCGCCAGAGCGGGCTTGCAACGCCAGCTTTGTTGCCTGCCACAAATCACCTAGCAGTCACTAAACCTCAACCGCACCGTCCCGTCCCCTGTCCTCCCCAGCGCTCTCCTCTTTCCACCCAACCTCACACATCGCACCAACCAACATCCAGGAAAATCAGTTCACCACCACATCACCCACCTGACTTCATCACAACCTTCTTCTTTCTCACACGGCTCTGGCCCTGGAGCTGCTGCTGCTGCTGCAGCTGCTGCAGCTGCCACTGTTGCTGCTGCTGCAGCTGCTGCAGTGGCTGTTGCTGCTGCTGCTGCTGCCGCTGCTGCTGCTGCTGCTGCTCCTGCTGCTCCTGCTGCATATGCTGTGGCTGAAGGAGCGCATCAAGGACAACAGCTGGCTGACTCAAAGGCTCATGATCAGACGCCAATGCCGAGACACCAAACCCAATGGCAGCACGAGCACCAGCACCAGCACCAGCGACAGCAGAAGCCGCCACATCTCCGTTGACAGTGGCAACCTTGACGCCAGCATTGCTGCCACTGCTCACCCTGCTTCGCCGGTGCTCCTCCTGCCCATGCTGCGGCGGCTGCGCATGAAACCGCTGCAGTAAAGAGGAGGGCATAGGCAGCTGAGGAGAAGGCAGGAAACCATGCTGCTGCTGCTGCCCCTGCCGATGCTGCAACTGCTGCCTCCGCTGCTGGAGCTGCTGCTGAACCAGATGCTGCTCATACCCCTGCTGCGAAATCTGCTGGCCTTCCAGGAGTAAGCGGCAGGACTGACTGCTCAGCTGCTGCACCTTGAGGATGATTGGAGTGACATCCACAGCTGCAGCAGCAGCTGCAGCAGCAGCAGGAGTGGCAGGAGACAAAGGCTGTCCCCCTCCTATCACATTCTCCGGTTCTTGGCTGCGCATTGCATTCCCTTCCTGCTGGCTCCCTGCGTGCGGCAGCAGGGAGGGTCTCTGGGGCTGCTGCAGCTGGACATGCAACGGCTGCTGCACATGCAGCTGCTGCTGCAGCTGCCGCTCTTCCAGCTGCTGCTGCAGCAGCTGCTGCTGCTGTAGGAGCTGTTGCTGATCCTGTCGCAGCTGCTGGAGCTGCTGCTGCAGTTGTTGCTGATGAATCTGCCGTTGCTGCTGCTGTTGCTGTTGCTGCTGTTGCTGTTGCTGCTGTTGCTGCTGTTGCTGCGGCTGCTCCTGTCTCGGGACGGTGGGCGAGTGAGGGCGTTGAAGCAGGTGCTCTTCACCGGCGCGATGCTGGCCACGGGGCTGCGGAGGGTCGTAGTGCTCGACCTGGTGAAACAGCTGCAGGGGCTGACCGGGCTGCAGGTGATGATGGCGATGGTGATGGTGATGGCGGTGGCGATGGTCATGGCGATGGCGGTACTGCTGATGCACATGATGATGCGTGTGGCTTGGGTGGGAGTGGTTCTCAACGCGGCCGGGCTGGGGAGCCATGACGTCGTCGGCACAGCGGTCTACGGAAAGAGCAGACAATGCCGCGTGAGGCGGACGGCGTCGATGCCGCTGCCACTGCCGTTGCCTGCGGCTGTGAGGCAGCTTCTCCCGAGCGCAGGTTGCTATCCCGATAGACGCCACGACTTTGCATGCGCCCGAAACTAAATTCCCTCAGAATCTGGAGTTCACACATCACTATTCTCGTTCACATCGAAACGCGAGGCTTTTGCGGTTTACTGTTGGGGCCTGAGGCGCAGGGGTGGGGCATGCAAGTTTTTCCCTCTTGCCAAAGTGTGGAGGATTAGGGCAAGGACTCTCTCTTCTTCCCCTTTCTTGTTGTTTCTCAGAAGGAAAAAGAAGCAGATACAAACCGGAAAAGGGTAGAAGACATTAAGGTTACGGCGAATGCCACCACCAACCTGGTCACTCCATCACCAATCTTGGCGCTCAAATCCCGGGTATGACATGGAGGTGCCAAAGCGAGTAGCATCTACATCGCTGGTGCCACCCTTAGGAGGACGGGCGGAGAAGATGACTGCCGAAGGACCTTGAAGGACCTTGTAGAGTGAAGTGATCACCTCCGTGTACTGTCAGCATCTAAGGTAGGCGACCTGCAGCTTGAAGGCTGAAGGCTTTGCCTTCGGCGGCTGGCCAAGCTCAGCCACTGGTGATAGCATCTGCTAACAGGCGTGAGGGGGCGAGGTAAGGAATGCAGTGGAATGTGGAGCACCCCGCCCAAGCAACACACTCTTAGAAAGCTGTTTGGCTTTTTGTGCACGCGCGGAGGGAGCATTTTGGCCCCAAAGAATGACGAAGTGTAGCATGTCGAAACAGTCGCTTCGATCGGACGGCCAAAACTCGCACAGTGTATACCCTTATCAACCCGATTAGCAATCGCCTCAAGATTCACCTTCGGCGGTTGCTCTGTAAAAGGGAGCGAGCTTATTTACAGAATCGAAGAGTGGTTTGATGGCTAAACTCTCACTGCAGCATTCCAGCATCGAAGGGGGTTTGCAAACCCGTCACAGCAGCACGGATTCGTTCCACCCGCGGATCCGACGGGGGCTGACGGAGACCGTCGTCCTTCGTCCGTCGTCCGTCATCGGGGAGCCACGACGATACCCCGCGCGCATGATTCAGCGGCTGCCCTTCATGTGTCGTTCATGGACCATGAATTCTGCATCGATTCGACCAGCGACTGTTTTTGAACTCTCGAACAGCACAGCATTAAACCGGAGGACACCGTCGAGGCCACGCATGCTCACTTTTCACACATCAGCATGCCGTTGCTCTGGGGCTCGGCCAGTGAGAATGACGGATTGCGCCAACCATCGAGTGCATCCTGCACCCAATGTTTCGTTCTCTTCCGGCTGCCGAGAAGAAAAGTAATGTGCGGCTCGAAGATCTTGATGGTTAACAACACTCAAGGCTTTTGGGGCTGTCAGTTCGCATATGCAAGGGGTTTCCCACCTCCTTTTACTTTTCAATAGATGCTTGACAGCTGGCTGCCGATGTGGATTATTGTCGTTCTGGAAAAACAGAATGCATCAAAGGTTCAGTGTTGCAGAATAATTCAGGTTAAATTTTAAAATGAACAACAAATGGACGTCGACTGCGAAGACGGTGAATATGCCTCATCAGTTTTTAGCCACATTGTCAAGGATGTGTGGAAACCACCACACTAGGCCTTGACAAGGACAGCAAGAAGAGGGAGTGTTCAGTAAGTTTTTTTCCACATGTGAACTCTGCTCCCAACCCGCCGGCAATAAGGTGGCATTTGTCCATTCCTCCAAACGGGCTTGTCTTTCACTACACAATCGAACACGTCCGTGCACGTCTGTGTACGTGTCGCATGACATCACCGAGCCCCCATAGTTTCACTTCTCCACAGCTATAAGAGAACGAAACCTGAGATAATAGCTTTCGGCCTTGGTGAAGACTTGCCAGAATTCGGCACCCCAAGAAATGTAGAGAAATGCTTCTCTCGTAGATTCTACCACAGAGATTATCGCAGACCCTGCCAAGAATTGTTGTTCTTTGTTTCCCTCCACCTTGATATGTCGCCACATAAGCCTATCCACAAACTTCTACCTCTGTGCCAAGATGTGCATCATAAATCGATTTCGAAGGCAACAAACAATATAAATAAAGAATTCTCTACGCACCAAGGGCATGCCATTTTTGGTGTGGTTGTGATGATCGCGTCTTTTCCTCTACGAGAATTTGCATCTTATAACAAGTTTGCAACACATTGACCACTCACAATCAAAATCATCGGCTTTCTACAAGGCGTCGACCACTCGCAACTATCACTACCAAGATTCAGTGGGGCATCTATCCCTCACATGTACAAACATCCCGCAAGCGCCTTTCTTATTGTGCCACAATTCTACGAGTGTGAACCAGTCCCTTGGTCAATGGAAGAAACACTAAGAGTTCTCCACGTCCGAATGTTAATGGCTACCATATCTGCCACTTGAATCCAAAAGCAAAGATATCCAAAATGGGAGAAGAAACAAAAAACCTCTATATGCAACTCGAGTTGCATGTCCAATCAGTAGTATGCATCGCTCATCAAATGAATCTAGGATGGTCATGTGTCACCCTCCCCCTCCCCCTCCCCCTCCCCCTCCCCTTATTGCAATTCAAGCATGCAACAGCGCTTCCCACATGGAAGTAGTGTACGAGCCATTTTGTAAGATTAAAAATGGGATTTTAATTCTTCTTCCTGGGTTTTGGGGGTCAGAGACCGATTTCTCGACGAGTCGATGTCCAAAGAAAAATCTTTTTCTAGAGTCTACTTTTACTTTAGCCCGGAATTGGTCCATAGGCCCGATTTCAGACAGGAGGAGTGCTCTGCTGAAAGATCCATGGCATCACTCCTCCTCCCCTCTAGTTGGCCGGTAAGGTCTTGTTCCCACATGGTTATGCCACGTCAAACAATAAAGTTTTTGGATGCATGTTTGGAAAAATGCCTTGTGACAACTAAGTACATGTGTGGTGTTGTTTTTCTCAGCCAAAATGGTTGAGGCGACCATTTGCTCCTCCTCGTGAGACGACTATTCTGAGGGCCTGAGTTTTGGCTTCCACACTTAGTCGCAAAACAGGCCATGATTGTTACATTGCTGTCAGAGCTAGAGCTTTGACGAGAGAGAAGAAAAATATGAGTTTTGACCACACTCAGATCTTAGATGTTTGCAACAACGTATAGAAGTCAAAGCAGCTCACAGCGTTTACAATGTGAGGAAAAAACAAGTTGAGACTTGTCCCACCAAACGTCGCCCGATCTATGGAGCGATCGAGCGACCCTTGGGGATGAACACTGGATGAGTTGAAGGCTCGTTTTGACAAGCCTGGGACTCTACCGATGGCGATAAAGAAGGAACAAAAGGGTCTCCTAACGACCGGGACACCAAACGCCACCTGGCCGAGGAGCAGGTTTCCTAGCTCGACAAGCTATGACAACCTATTCCCCTCGTCATGGCACCAAAAGTACCAAAGAGCATGACAGGGGTGATCCCCATCTACTCCCTTCTGTCCTTGGTGCCGACGATGAGGTATGGTTAATCACCCCAAAAACATACACTCACGGATGAGTGTTTTTTTGGGGGCCAAATTTCAGCTTCGTGGGCGAAGTCAAACCTACCTGCAAAGTCATCGCGATGTCATCGCAAGCTTGCAGGAGGGGTTTTATAGGTGGAACCGGCAAAACCTCCTTGCGAACTCACGATGACCTGCGAGAGGTGCCTGTTGTGAAAAAAAGAAAGGGAACCCACCGGGCCGTGCTGCCGCGGGTCCCGGCAGGTGCCCGGGCAAGTAAACAAATATGACCCAAACCCCCCAATGTAACTAAGGGGGTTGGCGACAAATTGGGGGGATTTGCGTGATGCGGCACATGCATTGATACTAGAAAGGGGACCTATTGGGCCCAGGTACCGTGATGCCGGCAGGTGCGCGGGCAAGTAAAAAGGCAAAAACCAATACCCCCAGTTCAACTAGGGGGTTTGCTCTGATTTTGTGAATGCAAACTTATGGAAGTGCAAGTCTAGGAGGATGCACTTGCAAGCTCCAACACTGGGGACAGGGTGACTTTTGACAACGGCAAGGCCGGTGCCTAAAGTAGCCCGCTTTGTCCTCTAAGTTGGCAAAGTTTGACTTCGAGAACAAAGTCATTTGGTGACTTCCCATGAAGCCATCTTGGCTTGTACACTCAACGTTGAGTGTAATTTTCTTACACTCGATTAACCATAATAGTAGACGGCACGGAGGGAAGCAAAGGAGAGAGCCTTTTCTCCTTCTTTTCGAAGGCACCGACTGTAACAAGGGGATAGAAAGGGGTGAGGCCCCCCTCTCCACGTTGTTTGTGGCACTAAAGGCACCAAGGGAGAGGAAAGGGATGTGCCCTCCTCTCCCCGTTGTCCATGGCATCAATAACATCTTGGAGGGAGAGGAGAGGATGAGTCTCCCCTCTCCCTCCATTGGCTCATGGCGTCGACAGAACCCACAGGACAGGAGAGGCTTGTACCTCCCCCTCCCCCTTCTCCATGGTGTTGATGGTGCCTACGGGAGAGAGGAGAGGGCGAGTTACCCAATCTTCTCTCCCCCCCCCCCGTTCATGGTTCCAACAGCGCCACAAACGAGGGGGTCGAGGGGTGAGGGGAGACTCTCCCCCCCTCAACCATGNATGAGTCTCCCCTCTCCCTCCATTGGCTCATGGCGTCGACAGAACCCACAGGACAGGAGAGGCTTGTACCTCCCCCTCCCCCTTCTCCATGGTGTTGATGGTGCCTACGGGAGAGAGGAGAGGGCGAGTTACCCAATCTTCTCTCCCCCCCCCCCGTTCATGGTTCCAACAGCGCCACAAACGAGGGGGTCGAGGGGTGAGGGGAGACTCTCCCCCCCTCAACCATGGTACCGACAACACCGAGGGGGTTGGGTGAGGGGAGAGCCCCCGCCCCTCATCCATGGCATTGATTGCACCACATGATATTAAGGGGAGTGTCTCCTCCCGTCTCCCCTTTGTCCATTGGGAAGGCAAGGAGGTGTCCCTCCCTCGCCTCCCTCCTCTTCCAAGTCGTCAGCCCTAAGGAGAGGAGAGGAGACAATCTATCCTCCCCTTGCCTCACATTGGTAAGGGGGTTGAAGTGAGAAAGAGGGGACATTCCCCCCGTTTCTCCCTTCCCCTCTCACATGGGCCGATCGTCCAAGGTGGGGAGGACAGGAGGCATTCCTCCCTTTGCCACCCCCTCATGAGGGCTCATCGCCGAAGGAGGAGGCAAGGAGCCGGATTTCCATGTCCCCTCATCACACGGTTCCAGCGCCCAAGGAGGAAGGTGAGGATGAAACTTCCTCTGTCCTTCCCAACCGGCCCAAGGGATAGCCCTGCAAACACTATACAAGGCCATGAATTCAAACAAACTCTTACCAGATGTGCACCAGTAGTCCATCTGGTAATGAGACTTATCTAAATAGGGAGTTCGGAAGTTTGACATCTGGCCATGACCTTTCAAATTTCTCTCCAAATACCTCCCATTTTGGACACGGTCAAAGCCATACAAATCCGAGGACATGGACTTCGGTTGGTATCCGTTTGAAACGTCGTAAAAACCAGTTTGAAGCTTAGACAAAGCTCCGAAATTCATAAAAAAAACTTTTGTTGCCACTAGTACCATCTCTAAGGAAGATTTTCTTGATCCAGCCTCGGTCTGGTTGTGTCGTTGGTGGGTTTGCCATTGTAGAGTTGTAAAACGCACTGATTAAGCTCTAGAACATCTCTGATGTAATGAATTATCACAAAAATATTATTTTCTCTATAATTGGAAAAAAATGAAAAATTTATCATTTTTAAAAAGTCCATAAGGTGTCATTTTTTCCATAAGGTGCCCAAAATTGTTCCATGCGATGAAACCGGTATTTGGAATTCAACAAATGGAAGGTACTTTAACGCAAAACAACATAGCATCCACAGTGCCAATATCTCTCCCTAACCTCAAAGTTTGGAGTAGTTTGTTGAAGCCAAGGAAGAGATGACCTTTTAAACGCATGACATGGCTCAATGCGGTTGTACATGTGTGGAACAAGTTTTGGATGAAAGGAGAATGACTGTGTACACCGTGATGCAAAATCACAACAGTGATGCACATCGAGACAAATCATCGATGAAAGAAAATTCAAAAGCACCATACGTGTTGCGACCAGACGACAACTCATCTATTGTCTATAACAACACGGAACATGTAGACTGCACAAAACACACGTGGATTATACGGCTATAAATGCATTGGCCACGTCATCAACATAAGTTTCGATTACACTAATCGCAACAGCACAAGTGCTGATTGTAAAAATGTTTTCAATTATATACACACCATTGATTTTTTTCCAGTTGCACTCTAATCGCGAATGACAAAGGCCTCCGCGATGCTAGTGCTGAACGCACTATCCATGGTCCACAGAGATACCACCAAAAGAAATGTCAATTCTGTATCCATATGGGTGTCAATTGCACCAAGGATGCTAGGTAAGTCATTTGTGAGTGGATTTTGATAAAACAAGAATATGCATACCGATCACACTCAACACACACGCGATGGTGGAAACCCACGCACGATGGTCGTTTGTCAAGTGCCGGCTGCACATGGAATAGGACCAACATGGAAAATGCAATCGTAGCATTTACGCGAGTGCCAAACTCACGATGCATGTGGTGTTGAATGCATGGCCAATGAAACCTTTGATGAAAACAATAAGACAAGTGCCGAATGCACCATTGTCATGAAGATTGACTACATGACTGATAGAAGCTACTGGCTGCACTTCTGTTATGGGTGACGAATGCACCACCGATACGAGTGTCAAGGCACTATGGTCGTGAGCTCTGCTTGGACTGGTTATGCTAGTGTCGATGGTACAACACATGTTACAAGATGCTGATTACATCGATGACACGAGTACCGATCGCACCCTGTTGCATCCACTAGCAAGAACTAGCCAAAAACTTACCTAGTTGTGCCAACTTGCAATACACCGACAAGTGAAAGCATACGATCTATGCACGAAGTGGCTATACCGACAAGTGCATTGCGTATGTTACTTGAAGCTCCATAAACACGGTGTCTAACGTTTGCAAGACATCTCGACGAAGCAGAGGATAACGGTATTGTCAAAATATTTAACAAAGAATCGACATGCATGTCTAGAGAAAATCACATACCATTTTGGTGATTAGATGTATGCTTGAATTTCATGAGAAAACACAACAATCTCAAACATGGCTCATAATGATGACAATGTGAAATTGAAAACTTATCCTCTGCCAATAGCAGTATGAAAAGATAGTTCCAAGAGGAGTACAAACAAAACTTCTATGGATGAATCACATATGCGACGAGGAATATTTCCTCACATAAAGACCGTGCTAAAGGTGGACGGACTCCTTTGTATCCATAGATAGAACGTGCTACAAAAGCCCAGTCAGTTGAGCACTGGTTCTAAATCATGCAAAGCTTGCATGCCTGCAAGAGTTCAGCGTGCATAACCAAGTATCAAAGACAACCCTCTTTCCATTTGATCAAGGTATGCGATTCATACCATTGTACTTAAGCCAGATGAATCAGGATATATGGTATGCATGGAAAGCGTTCACGAAATTCACATAAATCTTATTCACTAACTGTTGGCACATCGACCACTACATCAAGTTATGGATAAGTTGTGCAGATGAATGATCACAATGATTTTGTGACATTTGATCATGCTAACTATATGAGCTGATTTTTTCCATGGAAATGGAGACACCACTTGACCAAACAAGTATCTTGGTGGGTGCATTACGTGTAATGTGATAGTCACACTTCCCGTTATGCTACACTTTTCAAAGGCAACTATCATCATTTGAAAACTAAACCTATGTCATGACTATGTCATAAGATGTTAGATAGACCTGATGTGTTGGCACGCCGATTTGAATCCTAGAGAACTGACATCATGCTACTTGTACTCAGTGTGTACTGGATGCGTCACCATCTTTAGGAGGTTTTGTACATCATTAGTCATGGCCAATGTAAAAATTGGTTCATGAGTGAATGGTTCAAGGATGATACCCTCAAATACATCCTCACTAGCAAAACCATTGACACACTATCATTCAATGCGTGATGGATACAAATCGTGGTTCCCAATTGGTACAGGTGATAAAATGTTACATGAGTGTATCGACAACCCTATTCAAAAGACAAGGATTCTTGTCTGTGGGGATTGTAAATGCGCTAGAGAGGGATGGGGACTCTTCTATGTGTCCTCACCTACGTACAACACCGTAATGCATTGGTTGAAAATTACAAGTCACTTTTTGACGTACAACAAGTTGACCGGTACCTTCATTCTATCATCACTCGATGAGTGAACTTGTCATGGACGTTGATATACAATGTGCGTGAACCAAAGTCGATGGCATGAGTTCACCCACGGTTTTGTGAAAATTCAATTTTAGACAAAAACAAGCGATACTCCTTTTTTTACGAATGGAGTTCTAGAGTACTATGATGATCTAATAGTTTTGTACAAACCAACTATGACATAGTTGGGATTATGCCAAGGTCTATGTTTTGCGTCCAAAGCTTATGACCGTGGAAACGACCTATAAACCGACAGCGTTATGCTAGTAGTGTGTCAGCATCCACAACTTCGTGGTCTGATAGACACCTAATAATTAATAGTCAACGTTGAGACCAAAAAATGACCAGTGTATTGTAACTAACTATTGATGTGAAAGAATCTTCAATGTGGGTCTTGAGAAACGACATCTCTTATCAGTGTTTTTTATGTTATGAGAAACGTCTGAAAATTTATGGCATCATGACATGGTACACTAGTCATGTACATCATGCTCTTCAAGTATCGTGCGGATGGATTTCAAGCATGCAAAATACAAGGTCAAGCACCACTTATACAGTATCAATGTGCAAAGCAAAGCCAACATCCGATTTTTTGGAACAAAACCAATATCCGAGAGAGATTATCACGACTACGGTATAGTCAAACCACGCTTCGATGACTCGAAAGGTCATAGCAAAGTGACTGAATTCCCTTGCCTTTGGAGATGATTCAATTGAAGTACATTGCCACACGTAAGCATAGTATGTTTTGGGATGTCATTGTGGTGGTATCTACAATGGTGGTTGTTTGTTAGATGTTTTTAGTGGGGATGATAACCTCTACAAGTGCCTCGAATGAGGCATAAGCAAACTACTATACTAGAAGTACCGAATGTACAGATTATTGCAACCTGGCAAACACAATCCATTGACAGGTTCTCCAGTGGAACCTGTGGATGTGATTGCATAAACATCAAAGATTTAGGAATTGGTCATTCTAGCATCACCGGATGTGATTCGGAATTCGATCACAATTACATGGAATTAACACCAGAATGCTCTCTTCTAACTTGTATCACAATGATTGTGATCATGGTATGCTATTTGGGTGAATAACATACAATGAACTCTTTGTTTGTGGATAGAATCCATGGTCATTGAGATTCGATATCTCAACTAGGCTAGTTAAAATTAGTGTGCTTTTAACAGGGAGGTGAGTAGCAGCCTACATTACCCATTTCAAATAGAAATGAGGGGATGATGGTTGAATCCAATATCATCTACGTTCGAGAATTGTCGTGTCAAATGACAGACGTTGATGACAATTGTATGTGCAAGACAACCAATGCGGCTTCCTTCAAATATGAGTGCAATTTTTGGAAGGAAAAGGAAGTGTGTTTGGCAACCATGTCTTAGGACTTTGTGCCTCCTAAACCTGAGATAAAACTAGCATCCAAGTTGCATGAGCTTGGTGGAGCTTGGTTGAGTTCATCCAACCAATCCACGAGTGCTAAAAGAGGCCTGGTAGATCTATGCATGGTTATGAAAAAGTGGTTGCAAACCAAAACATCCAACTCAAATTACATATCCAATCACCAACATGCATCGCTCATCAAATGAATCTAGGATGGTCATGTGTCCCCCTCCCCCCCCCCCGCTCCCCCCTATTGCAATTTAAGCATGCAACAACGCATCCTACATGGAAGCAGTATACAATCCATTTTTTAGGATCGTATACTACTTCCATGGCATTTAGTTTTTGTTCCTAGGTTTTGGGGGTTCGAGATCGATGTCTCGACGAGTCGATGTCCGAAAAATATCTTCTTCTAGAGTCTACTTTGACTCTAGCCTGATTTGGTCCATACGTCGGATTTAAGACAAGAGGAGTGTTGTGATAGAAGATCCATGGCATCACTCATCCTCCCCTATAGTTGGCCGGTAAGTTCTTGTTCCCACATGGCTATGCCAGATCGAACAATAGGGCTTTTGGACGCATGTTTGTAGAAATTTGCTATGATGGCTATGTGCATTTGTGGTGCGATCCGTCTCAGCCAAAATGGTTGAGGCGACCATTTCCTCCTCCTTGTGAGACAACTATTGTGAGGGCCTGAGTTTTAGGTCCCACCAAGGTGGACAAATTCCTCTGTATCCAATGATAGAATGTGCTACAAAAACACAGTCAGTTGAGCATCGGTTCTAAATCATACACGACTTGCATGACTGCATGAGTTCAGCGCACATGACCACATACTCAAGACAACCATCTTTCCATGGGATCAAGGTATGCGATTCATACCATTGTACTTAAGCCAAGTAAAATAGGATGCATGATATGCATGGAAAACGTGCACGACATGCACAAAAATCTTATTCACTAATTGTTGGTGAATCTACCAAAACATCAAGATATGGATAAGTTGGATAGATGAATGATCACAACCATTTTGTGACATTTGATCAAGCTAACGATATCAGTTGATGTTTATAATTGGAATTCAGACACCATTTCACCAAACAAGTGGTTTGGTGGGTGCATGACGTGTTCTGTGATAGTTGCACGACCCGTTGCACTACACTTTTCAAAGGCAGATGTGATCATTTGAAAACTAAGCCTATGTCATGATTATGTCTTAAGATGTTAGATATACCTGGTGTGTTAGCATGTCGATTTGAATCCTAGAGAACTGACATCATGCTACTTCTACTCAGTGTGTACTCGATACATCACCAGCTTTAGGAGATTTTGTACATCATTATTCATAACCGATGAAAACATCGGAGCATGATTGAATGGATCAAGGATGATACCCTTGAAAACATCCTTAACAGTGAAACCATAAACACCCCTTCACTCGATGAGTGATGGATACAAATTGTGGTACCTGACTAGTACTGATGATAAAATGTTACAAGAGTGTATCAACAACTCTATTCAAAAGACAAGATTTCTTCTCACTAGGGGTTGTAAATGCACAAGAGAGGGATGGGGACTCTTCTAAGGGTCCTCATCTGTTTAAAATACTGCAATGCATTGGTTGAAAATTGCAAGAGTCACGTTTTGGCGTACAACAAGTTGACCAAATGCCGGAGGTAAACAAATTTGAAGGAGATACCTTCAGTCTATCATCGCTCGATGAGTGAACTTGTCATGTGAGTTGATAGACAACGTGCGTGAACCCATGTTAATGACATGAGTTCACCCACATTTTTGTGAATATTCCTCTAAGAGAAAAAAGTGATACTTTGATGAATAGAGTTCTAGAGTACTACAATGATCTCATAGTTTTGTACAAACAGACTATGACATGGTTGGGACTGTACCACGGTCGAGGTTTTGCGTCCAAAGCTTATGATCGTGGAAACGATCTGTAAACCGCTGGCTTTATGCTCAAAGTGTGTTAGCATCCACATCTTGGTGGTCTGATAGACACAAGATAAGTCATAGTCAACATTGAGATAAAACAATGACCAATGTATTGTAACTAAATATTGATGTGAAAGGAATCTCCAAGTTGGGCCTTGAGAAATGATGTTTCTCATCAGTTTATTTCATGTTATGAGAAACATCTCAAAATCGATGGCATCGTGACATGGTACACCAGTTGTGTACATCATGCTCTTCAAGTATCATGAGGATGGATTTCAAGCATGCCAAAGATATGGTCTAGCACCGCCTATGCAACATTGATGTACAAAGTAAAGCCAACATCCAATTTTTGGAACAAAACCAGCATTTGAGAGAGATTACCATGACTACAGTAAAGTGAAATCACGCTTCGATGACTCGGAAAGTCATAGTAAAGTGACTAAATTCCCTTAGTTTTGGAGATGGTTCAATCAAAGTACATTTCCACACGTAAGCAAAGTATGTTTTGGGATGTCATTGTGGTGGTATCCATAGTGGTGGTTGTTTGTCAAATGCATTTAGTGGGGTTGATAATCTCTGCAAGTGCATCGAATAAGGCATAAGAAAACATCTCTGCTTGAAGTATCGAACATGTATAATAGAAGACAAAGAAGTAATACGGATTATTGTAGCTTGGCAAACACAATCCATTGACGGGTTCCCAAGTGGAACCTTTGTACACAATCAAATAAAAACAAAACATTTAGGAATTGGTCGTTCGAGGATCACTGGATGCAATTCAAAACTGCTTGATCACAGTCACATGGAATTGACACCCGAAAGGTTTTCTTCTAACTTGTATTGCAGTGTTTGTGATCATGGTACACCATTTGGGTCAATGCTATACAATGAACTCTTGGTTTTTGGATAGAATCCATGGTCATTGAGATTGGATATCCCAGCTAACCTAGTTAAAAGCAACATGCTTTGACAAGGACGTGAGCGGAAGCCTAGAGTACCCATTTCAGACATAAACGAGGGGATGATGGTTTAAACCAAGATCATCTATGTCCGAGCATTGTCATGTCAAATGAAAATGTTGATGAAAATTGCGCATGCAAGACAGCCAATGCCGCTTCCTTCAAAGATGGGTGCAATCTTTCAAGGGGCGCCTAGTTAATTGGTCATGAGGACGCTCCTTGCAAGTGGAGAGGAGGCGTTAGCACAATAGCTTGCTGAACACGTACCATACGGAACATGGAAAAATCAATCCCATGTACCCTCTTCCAGGCAGGCAAGATATTGTTAACAATGTATGTCAATAAATGTATTGGCTATGCCAGTTATGCACAGCTGTGATGAGCCTTCTGTGAAGGCTCACCAACACTCGTGAAAATCATACAAGAATTATAGGTTTCTCATCTTGGCAAGAGCCAAGGGATCACATGATCAAAACTGGATGTTGTATGCATGAATGACCATAACCACAAAACCACAAGTCTGGGCTTGATTTTGCATGAACGTGACACAACCATATTGCGGATGACAAGAGTTCACACGTGTGATCTTGTTTACGCTTGTTTTTGCAATGTTTGTGTCATGAAGTACGCAATGATGAAACCCCCATTAGCAAAAACAAACCGGGATGGTTCAAAGCAAATGGGGAGGAATGTCTTGTATGAGCCATTTATAGGATTACAAATGACGTGTAATGATAGTTCCCAAGTTTTTGGTGTTGGAGACTGGTTTCTCAACGAGTGGACGTTCGAAAAGCAATCTCGGTCTAGAGCCTAGTTTGACTCTCTCCCGGAATCGTTCCGTAGGCCGGATTTAAGACAAGAGGAATGTTGTGATGGAAGATCCACCGCGTCACTCCTCTCCTCTAGTTGACCGCTAGGTTCCTGTTCCCACGTGGAGCGATAGGGTTTTAGGATGCATGTTTGCAAAAATTCCCTATGATGACTACATCCATTTGTGGTGCGGTTTGTCTAAGCCAAAATGGCTAAGGCCACCATCCGCTCCTCCTCCTAAGACGACTATCATGAGGGCCTAAGTTGTGGGTCCCACACCTAGTCACAAAACAGCCCATGGCTGTTACAATGGCATATGCACAACAAGAATACTTTGAGGGTGGTACCAAGCATCACTCTCCTTGCGCCTCAAGTCACACATCAATGACCCGATCGATCATTGAAGTCACTTCATACATAGGCCTCTCACAATGTTTCTTCATGTGGACAAAACAAACCATGAATTGCAAAAGAATGTTTATTGTAAACCTTGTTCAATCCGATACAACGCTGGATCAAGTCATCAAGGCAATCTCAAACAAAGAGACCATCCAGTGTCACGCTAGATACAATGTTAGGAAGTTGTCTGTGAGAAGTAGATGGGATGCCAACATGAGAATGACAGAATGAAATCTGCGACAAGGAGTTCCACCGACACACCAAAAAGTAAAATGCATACATAAAATCATAATGTAGTTTTTCACAAGAACCTACATAAGATAACAATGACCACAATTCTCAATGTGTTTTCTTCTAATAAGAAAGTGGATGGGCAAAACAACCCTTCCACCCATTCCACAAAAAGTTGAGTGATGCCCTACTTGATGTTTCACTGGCTCGTCTCCCCTGCTTGGCGCTTGAAAAAACATTGACAGACCACCTACTTGCTTCACCATGATTGATCAACAACATGCGTCATTGATGAAGCAAAGCAAGGAGGGCCATGTCTCACCCCCCATCACGATTCTCGCTCCCATGTGATATGACAAGGAAACAACTATCCATTTCTTGACACACAAATACTTCATACAATGTAGGATTCTCTATACTCTGCATGTGCTCAACACACACCAAACACAAAGCCTCGCATTCTACTAGAGGTTTGTGGTTAAAAGAATGGATCATCTCTCCCTAGCCATAGAGCAGAGACACCTTCCTTAGTTTTTTTTATGTACACATGAAAACCCCCCATTTCATCTTTCAACCCCTTTTCAAACCAAACCCCTAATTACATTTGAGATTCTAGGTTTCTTTTCCCCAGAATCCTTTGGAACCCCATGATAGCAAGGCCCAATAGGTTCCCTTTCAACACATGGGGAGTCTTAAACACCCCATGCAAATGACACGTAAAGGCCCCGTCAACATTCACAACTCCTTTAAAAGAGGGGTTTGTGATTTTTCATACAACGTTATCAACATCAACATGTCAACTTTGCATACCACATGCGTCAATGTGCCACGTTTCCTCAATCATCGTGGGTGAAATGTTAGTTTTATAGATACAATGGGAAGGGGAGAACTAGAATACTTTGCATTGGGGGAAGTTCTAGTTTCCTTGAGGCTGAAGGGCAGGGAGATCACACTTTCAAGGTTTGTGGATAGTCCCTACATGTAGCGGTCTAGGATAAACTAACATCCCAAGTTTTCATCGAATCCAATGCAAGTACCTGAGTTCAATGTTCCATCAATACAGGAGCCCGCCTTTGCGCAACCATCAACGTGAGAGCCCGTTGGCAAGCCTCACAATTTCACTCCACCAAATTTTACGTCCGTCGATGATTGCCTGACATTACATGCAGTCCACCTATGGTGTCGGTTGGTAGAGGGGCCATTCAAAGCTGACCCCTCTATCACCTAAAATTTGCATGATTAAAGAATGCATCACAAACAAAAAGAAGGTATGATACTTTCTGTTTAACATATTCTTTCAATCACAGTTGTCGAAAACATCACATTGTGGATATTCCGGTCGGGGAAGTTAGCACGGTAGGAAGATCGTGTTTCTGACACAAAAGAGCCCTGTAATTGTTGAGCCCAACTTGCAGGGGCTTGTGATTAACAAGATCGGTGGTCCAGGCCTTATAATTGACAAGGAAACGATTTTTTTTGGTTTTTTTTTGTTCTAATTGCTTTTCCATAAAAAAAAGCATACTAAATTGTCACAATTAAGAGAGCCAATAATGTGTTACATGTATCTTATTACTTGTTAGTCCTCCAACTCATGCACGAAAGTCGTTGTTAAAAGTTGTAGAAGGGCATCCCAAGCTCGCAGGAGAGATTTTTTCCTTCCACGTCACTATTGGGGGATCATCATCAAGCCGTGCAGGGAGACTCAAATACTTCGAGTCTTCGGAGGCCCATTTCCGTCTTTATCTTGTCCTTTCATTCGAAGTCCCAAATGAGGGGGTATTACTTTGAAATCATGATTTTGCACAAGTCTTCCGTAAAAAACACTCAAATTTTGCCCTAGGTAAACTCGAGTTTTGTTTTTGGTGCGACGGCACAAAATCTTTGCGGAGAAGGTATCTCTGGTGATCTTGCATGGGTGCTTTTCATTTCTCCCTTGCCTCACTCCCTCGCTCTTTATCCCTTGCCTCACTTGAGGAGGCAAGGAGCAGAGGGCGAGGACAAGGGCTCGAGGCCACAAGTCTTGGCCCTTGAGACCTCGCAACCTCCTGGCCGCAAAGTGGTTGGCCGATGGCCGGCCGGTCAGCTGACCGGTCGCTCGCCGTCCAGCCAGCCGGTAGCCAGCTGTCCGATGGGCAGGGAAGGGCTGGCCAACGGCTAGCCCTCGTAGTGGCAAGGGTTGGTATCCAACCACCCCTTGTAAGTGCAAGGAGGAAGGGTGGAACTAGCCCTCCCTCTACATTCCTCCCCACTTAATGTTAACCGTCCCGGTTCATGATCAACAAGGAGTTATAGATAGTGAGTAATAAGAAATGTGAAAGAAAATTAAGTATTTGAGTCATCAGCTAAACATGAACCTTTCCATGACACTTGGACCTATGTTGCATCTTGTTGGTCAGCACGGCTAGCGGCTTCCCCCCTTTAGGTTGGAGCGCCTACACAACAGCCATATTGGGCGTCTCCAACCTCCTATGGTTGCTATCCACGAATGCTGCCCAGGGAGAATGTTTTTCACATTTTCCACACTCAGGTGGTGCCCTCTGGCCATGCGTTGATCTGTGCAAGCTGCCAAATCCAAATCACTCCGATACTCATTGACCACCCTCGTAGAAAACTGATATTTGGGCTCCCATGAGTTAGGTTCAAGTCCACAACCGGCCCAATGAAGAAGGAACGCCCTCACAACGTGAGGCCAGAGTGTACTCTCTCAGTGCTGGAGTAGGCAAAGGACCTCTATTGGCCGTCAATAGCAAGGACTATTGGTGGTGACTGAACCAATCCTTCTACTATGTATGGAGCCAACAGGTTCACATGAAACATGTCATGCATCATCATACTCGGTGGAAGCAACAATCAGTATGCCACTGGCCCGATGGGTGTGTTCGATCTAGAGAAGAGGAAGAGCCTTTGAGCATCAAGCGTATGGGATTGGAAGAGCATCATTTGTGCTAGAGAATGGTTGTTGAATCACCCAGAATAATGGAGCACATATACAATTAGAGATTAGGCAAGTCAACCCTCTCACAAGCCACACCACTAATCTGTGGAGGCTAAGGCTCACACACTAGAGACTACAATCTCACACAAGAGAGGAAATCAGCCTAGCAATCTAACTGGCCAATCACACACAACCTAAAGAGTTAGGAAATACTCAGTGGCACACTCCTAGTGGTCACATTACTTAAAAATCCCATAGAGAATTGCCATGTGTCCATGGCTAGCACACAAGGATCTCACCTCGCCTGGAAAGCAAGGGGAAGTACCTTTTTCTTAGTCAACACATTTTTACAAGGCAACCATAAGATCAAGGACCTAATTAGATGTTTCTCTCGTCAGGTCTTTACCCTGGACCTCTTGCCTTTTTCTTTTCTCAGGCTAAAGCATGGAGCTGTCGCCTATAGTCACCTAGACACTGGCGGTCGATGACCCCAACAACTATATCTCCCAATCTGACCGTTGGATCAGCTTGAAGCTTGGAGCTGAGACATTTGACAACCTAATCACTATGATGGTCAATTTGAAATGATAATCGGAGCAGGAAACTGGTATTTTCCTGGAACTTGCTCGTGTGGACGTGAAATTGAGTCGGATGGCCCAATATCCAACAATCTCCCACTTTGTCGCTGTCAAAGTGGGTTGAATCCAAATGCCCTTTGCACCAAGCCAGTGGGCTTGGTGCAGAAATCTATGACCTGCTTGCTCGTTGGAGGGAACTCCAACTTGACAGTACCCTCCTACACCATGTGCTTGATGAAGTGGTAGGCAATGTTGATGTGCTTGGTGCGAGCATGGTGCTCTAGGTTTCTGGTGAGTGCAATTCTTCTCTGGTTGTCAACACGCATGGGAAATGGAACTGCTACACTCCCACTCATCTATGCCATGAGAGGCTGAACCCAAACTGGTTCCTTGGCCCCAAAGGTGAAAGAGGCATACTCAAGTTCCCTACTTGAGGTGGCCACGACTACCTATTGCTTGCTACACCAACTGATGTTGCTCCCATTCACGAGAAACACATGTCTAGAGATGGACTTGGAATCCTCATGTTTTGAAGCCCAATCTGCATCTTTGTAGCCGATGATTCGGTTGTCGGTAACATTGTAGGTGATGTTGATGTTGATGGCTCTCGTAAGGTAGTAGAAGACGTGCTTTACTTCCTTTTGGCGCTCAGCTTTGCGATTAGTCTTGTGCTGGCTCATAGGGCTCACACCCTATGCAAGGTTCGGCCTGGTTGCTACCATTAGGTACATGAGGCTACCGACTGCGTTTTGGTGTTTGTGCCGCTCACCTGCATTTGCGTCTCCACTAAAGCTCACGAAATACTGCCACGTCTCAAGCAGCGTGCTGATTGATTTTGCTTTTTCCGCCTCAAACCATTGTAGAACGTCCTTGCTATTGCGACTCTGTTGTAGCAAGAGGGTATGTTATTGGCGGACACAGATGATCTGGATGCCAAAGAAGTATGATGTCTCCCTGATATCATACATTTAAGAGCGCTCCTGCATGGCCTCCTTAAACTCCAGCAATGGAGAGATGCCTTTGGAAAGGAGGAGCATGTCATCCACATAGACAATGATGATGAGGACCTCATCCTTATGCTCTCATTGATAGATGCTATAGTCACATTTGATGCGCTCATATCCCATCCAGTACAACGCTGCATCCAATTTCTAGTTTTAAGCATGTGACATTTGCTCGAGGCTGTACAACAAAATTCCTTGTATGACCTCTTAGGCTCCTGCCGCATAGCTACTCAGTCTTCCACCCGCCTCTCCTTCAACGTCTTCTTCGCTACGACCGCATGATGTCCCCTGTGGTGTGAGTTTGGCGGTTGGCTCCCGGGGTCACCATTTTGTCTGATGGATTCCTTTAGGGAATGTCATTGACCAGTCCAGGTGTGGGTGATGGATGGATTGAGGAGTGGCAACATGCTGCATGTCCCCACCTTTTGGTCCATTGTGTAGGCCATGCTCTACTGTTTGCTACTAGTTTTGGTCGTGTTGGTGCATGTCATGTCTCCTCCCCTGTTTTTGTTTCTTGTGGCTTATGGATTCTTGATTCTAGAGCCACTCACCAGATGACATCGTCACTTGTTTTGTTTGTGTTGTTAGGGCCTTGTCAGGGACGTCAGTTTTGTTGGTAATGGTTCAGGATAGATGTTGTCTGTCCAAGGCGTTGGTGCTGTTTGGCTTTTTGGTCCCTCTGGTGACATCTTCCCACCTCATGTGTTGCATGTGCATGCACTTGAGGAAAGCCTACTATCAGTCACTACCATCAATTATCAGGATATGGACTTTGTTGTGTCTCATGGTGTTGGTCCAGTTCATTGCAGTTGTCTGGGCGGGTTATGCTCTGTGGCGTACGTTGTGATAAGTTGTATCATGTGCCTTTGTTTGCACTTAGCACTCTTGTTGCTGTAATTTCTCATGCCCATGTCGCCCCTTGGCTTTCGACTTACCATACGTGCTTCCTTCATTGTCGCCTCCGCCATGTGAGTATCACCGTCATTCATAGCTTGATGCGTCATCAGCTTGCCACTGTTTTGATGCTGCCACTCTTCCCGCTCCTTGTACCACTGATTGCATGGAAAATGTGCAAGTTATGATGGAGAACTATTCCCATTTCCGTTGGATTTTCCCCCTCCGTCTAAAGAGTGATGTCGGTCCCACAATCAAGTCCTGGCTTGTCCAGGCTGAGCGTGACTATTAGCACAAGCTGCAGGTATTTCACCTTGATCATGGTGGTGAGTTCCTTGGACCCAACCTGCATTTTCTTGCATCAGTCTGTGTCCAATTTTAGTCTTCCGCCCTCTACACCACTCAGCAGAATGGCGTTTTTTAATCTTTGAATGATGGGGTTTGCACCATGCTGGTCGATTCCTGCGTGTCTGAAGCCTTTACTTGTGAAGCCATGAAGTAAATGATTTGGGTGTCGAGCCGGGTTCCTCATGCACCAATTCCACACCCTTCACTCTACACGAACGCCGGTACAGTTGTCGTGTTGACTTGTACCTTATGCGGGTTTGGGTGAGCATTGCCAGTGTCTTGCTCCTTAAGGACCAGAGCGATGGGAAGCTCTCATCGCGCGGGCATCTGACCCCATTCCTTGACGTATCTTTGTAGTTCAAAGCGGGGCGTTTCCGGGACCCTGAGATTCATAGCTTCATTGAGGCACGGGAGGTTCTCTTCTTCGAGAGCAAGTTCAGTTGTCATGTATTCCACTGCATCTCCTCTCTTGGCCCGGTCTCGCACGTTGGCGGTAGCTCCTAGACCGGATGGCCCTTGGACGGTTCTCCAAGCTCCCTTGTGCCTCCTGTCTTACTTGCACCCTTGCCAGCGTCCATTTTGCACCCCACATCTGTGTCACTCCTTGTGCCATTGCCTCTGTTATTGCTTGAATTGTTGCCACCTACATTGTTGCCTGCCTCCATGCCTGCATCCACATCCGCCTCTTCATCCTCATCTACACCAGCATCACTGCCCATGTCATCACCCAGTGCTATTTCCTCATCATCGCCCATATTATCTCTGGCATCCTCCCATGCGTTGTCACTTGTGTCATCTGGCACCTCTCTAATTCACCCTGATCCCTTGCTGGTTCCTTCTACAACAAATTCGATAACTCCTCTCCTCTCGTTTATCCTTGCACCGTACACCCAGGCTCATCATGACCGCCTGCATCCCTTGCAATCCTCTTGTTCTATCCTCTCCTTCAATCAGTCTGTTTGTGCTTTTCTGTTGAGCCAAACATTGGCCCCTTCTCCTGACCAGCCTGCTCCTGCCACGGGCATGGATGCACTTGGTCAGGCGGCGGCTGTCGTCCAGCCCAACTCGGTAGTCGGCTATTCCATGATTGAGGAAGATTTCTTTTGTGCTGTCTCAGTTGTCGAGTCTAGTCCTCCAGTGTCTCACACCTCTGTTGCCACTTCCGGCTCAGGTTTGGGTGCGTCTTGAAGTATTCCAACACATGGTGATTAATGTAGATCGTTCATTTCCGCGCCTCAAGGTAGCCATGCCAGTTCTTGAAGGCTACAACCACGTTGAGAATCTCCTTGTTGTGGGTGTCGTACTTCAGCTCCACCCCATATAACTTACGCGAGTAGTTGGCAACCGGTTATGACCCGTTGCCAAAGTTCTACAAATTGATCCCACCAATGGCCCTGTCTGATGCATCCGTCGTCATTTCAAACTCACAGTTACTGTCGGCCTAGTCTAAGGCCGACACAGAGGTTAGAGTCCTTTTGATATTCTGAAAGGCTTCTTGTTTGCGAACTCCCCAACTCCACTCGCGATCCTTAGGAGTAAGTTTGGAGAGTGGCGCTGACACTCTTGCATAGCCAAGATGGTTTTTGTAGTTGAGAAAACCAAAGAAACTTGCACATCGTACACACTACGCAACTTCTGCCACTCTTGCACTGCCGACACCTTGCGCGGGTCCATGGTAATCTGTCAATTGCCAATGATGTGTCCAAGGAATTCAACTTTTCCCAGTACGAACTCACACTTAGTGAGCTTTGCAATAAACTTCTCCTTCCTCAAAACCTCGAGGATCTTCTTCACATGTTCATCATGCTCCTCCGCTGTCCTACTATACACCAAAATGTTGTCGAGATAAACCACCTTGAAGTCATCTAAGTGTAGCCTAAAGATGTTGTTCATTGTTGCCATAAAGGTGGCCGACGGATTGGTCAACCCGAAAGGCATCATGAGGAACTTGTAGTGACCCTAGCGGGTGTGGAAGGCTGTCTTTTCCACACCGTCTGCTACAATGCAGATCTGGTGGTAGCCGGATCTGAGGTCCATCTTTGTGAAGAAGCGAGTCGCATGGAGCTGATCGAAGAGCTCCTTGGCCCGTGGAAGTGGGTACTGGTTCTTGATGGCCAACTCGTTCAACACCTTGTAGTCTACACACATGTGCATCTCAGCCATCTTTCTTTGCACAAACAGGACAAGTGCAACATAAGGAGACGAGGATGGGTGGATGAAGCCCTACTTTTTCATCTTGGTCATCTGCTTCTTGAGCTCCTGCAACTACGTATCGCTCATGTAAAACGTTGCAAGAACAGGTGGACGTGCTCCAGGTTTGAGGTAGATGTGATGGTCCACGTACCGCTTTGGTGGCAGACCCGCCGAAAGGGTATCGGGGAACACATCCTCAAACTTTGTACATGCCTTCCGAAGCCCCTCGGGCACCGCGACAAACTTGCCTTGGACTTACGGCTGCTCACAAATTACCTCTTGTGCTACAACATGCACCACATCCTCTAGTTCATGGAAATCATCCTCCATGTCTTGCACGAATGCCAAAAAAAATGCTCCTTTTTTTGAATTGCGCGCTTGAGCTACACCAAGTTCAGCATCATAAGCATGGATTCCTCCTTGCACGGTGCCAACTGCTGCGACGCTTCCTCCCCGCAAGTCTCCTCCTCCACAGATTTTTCCCTGGACCACGTAGGTAGGGGATACTCCTTGTCTCCTAGCTTGACTAAGACGGTGTGCGCATCCCAATTGACTGCATGGCTGTACTTATGCAGGAAGTCACGCCCAAGGATCACATCGTAATCCTTCATCCGGCACACCCGGTATATGCTCGTTATGTGAAGCGTACCCACGCAAATGAAGAGGAGACGAGCCATGTATCCCAATTCAATCATGCCGTACACTTGGTTAGCGGTCCGCTTCTTGCTCGTGAGCACAAGGCCCCACTTCCGAGCACACTCCATGCTCACAAAACTATGGTTTGCAACACAATCCAGTAGACTCCCTAAATTCTCCTTGATGCCTTTCAATCGCGCCACCAAGAGAAGTGCGAGCTCCTCCTCCTCATACCCCGAGTCATATGCCTTGACCTCGGAAATCCACCTAATTGCTGCAAGGTGCTTGGGTGGACGGTCAAGTGGCAGTTTGGGCTGAGAGGAGCCGGAAGTAACACCATCGACTCCCAGCTCTCCTTGTTTCTCTACTCCTTTGTTGCTTTTTCTGCTTCCTCTGTGGCTTACTTCCCTTTCCTTTGCCACCGACCCTTGCCGTCATCATTTTTTAGACTCGGGAAATCACGCGCAATATATCCCGGCTTGCCATAGTTGTAGCAATTGTGATGTTGCAACACTCTGAACTCCATGGGCATGTCGTCACTCTCAGCTCGCTTGCTGTAACTACCTCCACGAGAGTTGTGGCTGTTGGCATGAGCATGTTGCACAAGTGAGTCGTACCGTCATGCTCTTATGATCAGCCCTGGCAGGTCGTCGTTGAGATGGTGCATCACCGTCATAGTGTGGATGTCGCTCTTGAGGCCGTTGCTATAGTGGAAGCACAATTCATGGGAGTCAAGGCCACAGTTGACGACAATTTTACAAAACCTGCGGCTGTAGTCGGCGACGCTGCTAGTTTAGCGAAGCCAATGCAGCTTGGCACGTGCGCTGCTCCTCACATCATCCACAGTGAAGCGCTTGATGAACGACTCCGTGAACTCTTTCCACAAGGTCAACTATTCTAGGGTAGAGTTACCACTGCTATAACTTGGAGCCAATGGGGCTGAGATTCCGGTCGTGGCTGCAATGTTGATGATCAGTGCTGCTCCACTACCGTGTGGATTAGAATACATCACGTCGACCCGCCAATCCAATTATGCCCCTCTCAACAGGGTCACGGCATAGTCGCTGTACGCCTTGTACATTGAGGCATCTACGTCGATGGCGGTCAAGTACAGCTCTAGTCTTATTATCCAAGTGTACAGAGCTGGCTCATCCTTCTTGGATGGGCTGAACAGCTCCGGCTTGGGCGGGCTCGGGACACCCATCGCAGTTCCATTTAGGGTGGCAACTGCCACTGGTATTGTCACGGGACACTCAGCAAGCTCTTGGTTGAGGTATGCATTTTTTATTCTCCAACAGGTCCATCTTGGCCTTCATGTCAACGAGCAACTTTTGCAATGTTGCTGGTGCTGTTGCTTTGCCTTGCATGTCAAACGCCGTAGTTCACGAGTACGTGACAGATAAAGCCATCCCTAAGTCCGGTGTAACTTTTCCCTCAACGGGTCCTGTTACTGCCTTGTCACCAGAGTGCCTGGTCGGCCTTGGACACGGATCCGCCAAAGAGACGAGATGCATGCTGGTCCATGCTGAAAAGGAGAAGTTCCCACGAAGATGATTGTGCCCTTGAGCCAAGGGTGGTTTTGATACCAAGCGTAAACCAGGCGCGGTGAACTAGCCTCAACTGGAGGGTGCATGCACCAACCGTCGACAACGACGACAAAGGGGAGGCCGGTGCAAACCATCCCGTGTATGCGGAAGCATAGGGTTGCGGAAGCATAGGATTGGGAGAGCAAGGGAACACGTTTAGCATGGTGGGAGTTAATCGTACTTCTCATTCAACTGTAAACATACAATAAACATGTACATGATAACGCTTTCTAGGCGACCCGAAGTCGCCACGCCGTGCGCGGCCACCCATGGGCAAAGGATGAGTGTTATTGCCTCATGTTCTATGTGGCATTCTACATCCCATGTTCTGTGTGGCATCCTACATCCCATGTTCAGTGTGGCATCCTACATCCCATGTTCTCTGTGGCATCCTACATCCCATGTTCTGTGTGGCATCCTACATCCCATGTTCTATGTGGCATCCTACATCCCATGTTCTGTGTGGCATCCTACATCCCATGTTCTGTGTGGCATCCTACATCCCATGTTCTGTGTGGCATCCTACATCCCATGTTCTTTGCGGCATCCTACATCCCATGTT
>SZWC01027388.1:4059-14530 GCA_023375785.1 Penium margaritaceum | reverse complement strand
GCCTGGAGTTGTTTCCAACCCCTCCGGAGCCGTTCCAACCTGCGACACAGTTGTCTCTTGCACTGTGTTTGTCCCTAGTGGAGCCATGGCCCTTGACGATGCCGTTGCACCCAGTGTCATCGTTCCCCTTGGTGGTGTTGGCGTTGTCGGTGGCGCTCTTCCCGCTATTGTTGGCATCGTGCTTGGTGGTGCTCTGCCGGCCGGTGGTATGGCCCTTACCATTGGCGTCCTCTTGGTCGATGGCCCGGTCTCAACGGATGCCCCTTCCCTTTGTGATGGAATCGCGCCCTTGCTCGTATAGAGGCTTACCTTGATGCCATGACACTCATATTTGTTCAGCTCGCTTGCCTTGATCTCCATCCCCCTCCCGCTACATCGCTCCCTTTGACCCATGCACCGGGGCACATCCCCGGCACTGCATTCTCTAATTTTTCCCCTTGTTTTGTCTCCTGGGCCCACATGCAAGGCCTTTGGGAGCACTGTGATCCCTCTCCCACCCTTTTCCTTGCTCACCTTGAACATAGTGCTCTTGCATTCCACTTCTTGTATTGTGCAATCCCATCTGTCGCTCTCTGCTAGCTCGATTGGTTTTCGCCAAGTACCGCCTTACTGGCTTAGCCTTGTGAGGCATGTGCTAAGTTCCTGGCTCTATACTCCTCTGATTCCTTCTATTGCACCATCGCCCTCCTTACCAACCTCTGGGCTCTCCACTCGCGTCCTACCGAGTCTTTCGATGCTTATCTGGGCCTCACGGATCTCTTGTAAAGCGAGCTTCTCAATTCTAGCGCCTCCTTTATGGATTAGATTTTGACACTACTGTCATCACTACTCTCGTGGTTGCCTTTTCTAGTGCTCTTAATTCCTTTCCCCTTGCTCTCACTCTTCATATTGCATATTAGACACTTGGGGCGGTCTGGTCAGTGCTATTGGACGGGCCCCGTTTCCTTTAGGTAGTTTCCTAGCCTATTGTCCCTTGTACTAAGCTCATCCTGTGCGATGCTTCGCCCATTCCCTTCTTTGCCCCGGTGGCTTGAGGCCTTGCTGATTTTGCTCCGCGTGGTGGGGGTGGTGGTGGTGGTGGTGGCGGTGGCAGTTCTCGTCCGCCCAGTTGGTGGAAGTGGGAGGTTGTAAGTCATCGTTCCGATGCGTTCCCACTTCCTTAAATCATAGATCTTTGTGAGCGTATTGCGCTACATCATGCCTTCCTTTGAGGTCGTGCTTCCATCACCCTTGGCGGTCCTCTCCCTGCTACGGTTCCCGAAACTCCTCCAACGGAACGTGTGGCACCTCCTCCTCTTAAGGAGGACGCGATCATCGCTCACATATGTCACGTCTTAGCTGAGGGTGTGCTTGGCGACCCATTGCTTGCTGGTACGTCTTCCTTATGTGATCTCCCAGCTACCCCCGCTCCTCCTTGCTCTTTTTTCCCAGTCCTCCTTGCTTTCCCTTGCCTATTCCCTGCCCGCTGCCTTGCTCCCCTCACACGACTTTGTACTACCTCCTCTCTGGCACCTATCGTGTCATACCTCTGATTCCGGTGGTAGACAGTGTCGCGGCCAATCATATGTGTTTTGTTCGCGAGGAGTTTATATAGTTTTGTCTAATTTGCGTGATCACTTTGGTGCACACTGGTGAAGTGTCCCTGCTCCCCGTGCTTGGTGTTGCCACTGGATTAACCGACCAGCCACTGGCCATCTATTCGTCCTCCTTTTAGTTTTTTTAATAACTACTCAAGGGCCAACAAATAACCACCTCTCTTTTTTTGTGGCTAGGGAGGGCCAAAAGAGCCTTCTCACTATGTTCCTACGTTCTTTTGAACCATCCCAATACTAGATCACGATTTTTTTCCCTTGACAAATTCAACTAAAGATAATGATTCCATGTAGCTCAAGTCAAACAAGAGCATAGAGGAGCTCTTCTTTGCAAATTTACTTTTCATTGCTGACCCAACTCAAGGAAACCCTTTGATTTTCCTTACAGGGGATGCATTTTCTTGTGAAGGCACCATTAAAGGGAAACATGCTTGTGTTGTCCCGCAAATAAAAGGGTGCTATTTGATGTGAACAAAGATTCAAAGGATATGGTGTGAAACATGCAGACTTGTTCTACCTATTTTTCATCATTAATTCTCTTATTGTTGCTTTTGGAGTGGAGAAAGAGGGAAAGAGGGGAGGGGGACAGGTTTAGGAATTTCAAATGGAGGAAAAGGGAAAATGAGAGTAGTTAGCAAGGATAGAGGAGGAGGAGGTGGTAGAGGGGGCCCTCAACTACTATGAGGAGACTAGAAGACATTAGGAACGGACACGTACTTGCACGTTGAATGTTTTTTGAGTGGGGAATGGCATATAAAGCATGGAAATGTTTTCTTTTTTTGTTGGATACAAGTATACAATACAAAAGAAGATAGCATGGTCACTACAATAATTCTGCAACACAATGTCAATGGTTCTTAGGTCCAACATGATTTCACATTCCACAAAGGTGTGGGAGAACAATGTAAAGTTGGTCCGCTTGGGATGAACTCTACATTGTCCTCCCACACCTTTGTGGCATGTGAAATCATGTTGGATGTGGGTAAGTGGATGTGGTCATGGTTGTTGACCGGGGAAGCGGGGAGGAGAGGGAAGGAGGAGATGCTCGTAGCCATGTTGTCACTTTGCCAATACACGAGTGGCACGTGAGGGCCCTTAAGTAGTTCTTGGAGGCTGAAAGCATAGCTAATGCTATGTTTGTAATGTTGGCATGTACATCACTCAATGGCCAATGCCTTAGTATGACTGTCACTTTTGGCCTTGAGGTGATGATAGTTGCCATCGTCTTTGCTATGATAGCGTACTTTACATTAGTTGTTATCTTAACCTCTCTCAACATCAACAATACATTTGCCAAACCATGGCCCCTCCCACAAAGGCTAAAGAAACATCATGCCCCCATAGTTGGCTCGGCAGGTATTACCCTCTGATTTTCCTTGAACTTTAAGCAAAAAACATGTCAATTCTACACTCTATTGTAGAAGTGGCAGTGTTAATGAAGTCATTCCAGGCCTAACGTGAATAAAAGAAGGCCAAAAGCGTTCAATACGTAGGCTAGGTCACTATTCTTGATGGCATGATGCCAGATGCACCAATTACTACACGACCACAATAGTTGTCCATGGAATTGTATTTCCCTTTTAATTCCATGATTTCGTTGAAATGTGAATGCTATGCAAAAAAATTGAACTATCAAAATTGATGCATCCTACCCAATACTCGCATAGATGAACGAATGAGTTTAGCTATTCGCTAAGAATTCTCTAGGTCCTAAAAGGTTTTGTTCACTTTATGAAACACAAGTTGGTGGTGGTGCGGAACATCCTTCATGCCTCACCTAGGGTTGTGGAGGTAACAATAATACATCTTGACAGCATGTACCGAAACAAGAAGCTCGTCATCATCTATGGTGTTCCATGTATTCACAATGATAAGCCTTCAACAATTGTTTGCAACTATTTGAAAAATCTCCACAAAGGATTGTGTGTGACTTATGACCACAAATCACAGGATAGGTCTTATGGTTACAATGAATCCATAAGTTATAAGATGGGTGTTAAGGACATGTCTTTGAATTTTTGGAAAAAAATGCACTTCTACATTAAGTTCCTTGTTCTCGTATATGCATTTCTACATACATCTGGTGAGTGGCGCTTCCAAGGTAAAATGTACTTCCAAAAACCATCTGATTGTTTTTCTCGGCGAAGAACAGATGTAGATTGCTTAATACTTGTTTTCATGGCCAATTCATTTTAGTTTGGATCTTTTCCGGTGCATTCTCATGAAACTCTTCAACAATATGTGTTCAAGGTATTTGAGGTCATAGAATCCAAACTAGCACCTCGTCACCTATTCATACAATTTTGTCTCCCAAATGATGGGAAGGAATTCCTGAATTTTTTTTATGTGTTACTCCATTGGGTTGTGGAAAAACAAGATGGTGTCCATGTAAGACTACACAAACAAAAAAAAGATACATAAGAAAACTGTGCTCCTTTCTCTTTTGCAGTTGCTAGGCAACTCTATTTCAAAGCGAAAGACCGAGACATTTTATGTGCCATGTTCACGGATTTTTTTCTTTAGATGAACTATCTTCATATGCATACTTCATAGTACCCTTTAGAAAAATCCAAGAAAACAAGTACCTTTTCCCCTTGTCTCTGATCAAAAAAGTATTTTTGCATTCTTGTGGTAACTTGTTTCTATCTGTCACCTTCTTCTATACACATTTTCCCATTAACATGCATAAGGTTTCATGGCTACACCATATGCAAGATACTTGGCTTAGTCTACCCTATCAAACCGATAATTTTCATTCTTCATTTGGTCCTTCACCTGATGAGATAGTAGCTTCATTCATGGTCCTTTTGATGATAAGTGGCATTTGGGATCATAGAAGTGATATGGCCATTGTGTTCTTCTATTCAATGCTGAGCTGGTGGGTCTCAAAACACATCAAAGAACTCTCTTGTGACAAGCATCTCTCGTGGTTTCTTTTCCTTTAGCTCTTCCTGCATTACATGAAACAATTTCATCAAGTATTCTTTTGTTAACTTTACAAACTAGTTCTTACAGAAGTTTGATTGAAAAGCTTTTCTTTTTTTGAAGGATCATTTATTTTCATCGAAGTACATTATGAACTTCCTTGTTAAAAGATGGATCACCTTAAACCATATGAAAAGGGCCAACGATACTGAAGAACTTAAACATGATGTTTTGTTTGTATCCTTTCAGCTATGTTTTTGTCTACAAGTTCTTATTCTGGATACCTTACATATGTCACCAACGTGAATACACCATTGGTTTGACATAATTGTGGCTCACAAGTTAGATAAAACCAAGTAAAACTAAATATTCTTCCCCTTTAGTGTTGACCAGAACATTCATGGAGGCACCTACTAGATGCCTTTGTAAGATCCTTTGATTTACATGGTCATGTTGCCTCCACAATTCTAAGTGCAAATGCTCAATGTAGATTAGCTTCCTTCATGGTAAACACTAGATTGATGTAGTTGCCTTTCTAGGTTATTGAACCCAAAAATCTACACCAGATCTTGTGGCCATTTTTAACTTCCTTAAGAACGAATAAATTTGTAATCAAGATGAGGCAAGAACGTCGACCAAAAGTACCTCACATTCATTTAAGCTCATGAGTCCAAGGGATGTTGCTTACATTATTGCGTGGCATGATTCCCCAAAATTCATTGGCGAGTACATCCCTTACAAATACTCATCATGCATCTTGTCAAAAAATGCAAGACTTGTTGGGAAGTTAAGATGAGCAAGTGGGAAATGTTTTTCAATGAGATAAGCTAAACGGAAGGAATTTTTTGAAATTACCAAACATTCATGATATGTTACATCCTCATAGAAAACATCAATCCACACGTCCTTTCCATCTTTTCTTAAGAGTAACCTTCAGTAAGGTCACTCACTTATGGGCCAAATCTGCTCCACACTCTTCTGTGTTTCCAGTATTGTGTTGATTAAGGTCAACACATAGTGAATGCAACTTTGTGAAGTTCCTCATTCAGCAATGTATGTTGAAGGTGCTTCAGTCACTACCAACATTGTGGTCTTTATCCCACCACCAGAAAAGAAACCCTTTAGCCTGAAAGCGTAAGAGAGACATACATTCATGGTACATTCCCCAATGCAGGGGATTTCCTCAACAATTATGCGTGCACATGTTGCTTGCAGCTTATCATTTTCATGGCACCAATTGTTCTTGGGAACCGTCTTATTGATTTTTCTTCACAAGATTGTTATTGGGCTGCTTTCTCTTTATCATGGCCCGTTGTTTGGCCGTCTCCCAAGCCATCATCGAATGAATTCACATAGAAAACTTTCTTTAAATTCAATTTGGTTATGCATTCATGTCTGGGTTCTCCAAATACAATTTTGACATATATTTCCACGTGAAAAGACATAGTTTTAGTAATATCATAAGCATGGTTATGGTCATGCTTGTAGTTTAGCGTTGTGATCTATGTTTCTGTGACAAAGCGACAGCCTCTACACTAGAACCCTCATCCTTTCCTGATAATATGTTTGCATATCTTAAGTATTGTACAACAATACTTAAGATAACAGCCAATTTCCACACTTCTGTCTACCAAAAATGAGGGTGGTTAATCAAGGGATAACTAAGAAGAATGGAAAAAACAACCAGTTGGATGGAGTATATGTATTCGAAATCTTTGAAAAGGTCTTATTCTCTTATGTAGAAAGTGATTTTTTGCATTGAATATTTGATTAAACATTAATTTTTTTTACAATAGATAAACACGAAGAAACTACAAAACATGAGTTTTTTCCATTTTGAAGATGATTTTTTCATAATGTTTGGCAAAATAATGTTTTAGAGGTCTTTTTCTGTCAAAATTCAATCTTTCTATTTTGGTGTCACTATTACATGCCGTCAATGTTTTTACAGTGAAAACCATCCATGTACATTAACTTAACTTTATTTTTAAACCTTTAGTATCAAAGGAACCACTTCAATGGTTTTTATGAGTTAAGCTCTATTAAGGTAAGCATTTTCCCATTGCCTCAAAACAAGAGAGTTAAACTACTTTTTGGAATGGTTGGTACGAGTATTGGGAGTCATATTGATGATGTTAAGTATGTGGTGAGCTTCTTGAGGATGCTAGAATTTCACAAAGACGTGTTTTTATGAATGTTGAAAGGGATCCATTAGACCATTTCCCTTGTTAACATGGAATTGATTTATTGAGGGGTTCGTGGTTGTTGTCGGGATTTTTTGAAGTTTTCATAAAGGGTTACAAGGCCTCCCATGTGTTGTAAGGGGACCTATTCGGCATTGTAACTGTGGGATCATTGAAGTGACTTTGTACATAAGAACCAAAAGCCACACATGAATCATTTGTTAGGGTTTGATTAGGGCTTACAATTCAAATGATGTTTTCTTTGCCAAATTCAAATCATAACCCCATTGTGCCATAAGCTTTGATAAAAGTAAACAAAGACTCAAAGTTTGCCACTTAAAATAAAGATGGTCAAATTCAAGTGTATTGTGGCCAATCTCAAGAGAAAGGTCATGTTTTCATTATGTTTATAAGGGACATTTCTCATTTAATCCATAGATGAATTCTATGTTTGGAGATAAGAATGTTGATATTATCTTCTATTCAAGATATACATGCGTCATTGAGTAGAAGCAATGTACATGGGAAAAAATCATTTTGAGGTCACTAGGGGAGTTTTGTGTTGATTTTACGGAGTAATGGCATTTTGGCATGAAACATTCAAGTGAGGGGGAAGATTCCATTCAACTAAAAATGTCTATTTTTCCCTTACGTTGTATGAAAAAAATGAGGGAATGTCACTTTTGTGTCCTTGATATTCCCTATTCTGGTAGTTTTTCCAAAGTAGCGTATTGGGACAGAAATTTGTGCATTGCTGAACGGAGCATGAAAGACCCCAAATAGGCTTCATTACATTTCTTTGACTTATGTATTTGCATTTCATTGCTTTGGAAACATTCATCAAAGGCTGAGTACTAAATTCAAATTTTTTACTTTTGTAAATCTATTAGATCCTATTTTCCACTTATCCTTTACTTTGTCACCCTCCACAGTTTTTTCGTAAGAAAAATGTCACCGCTTGAGACCACTTTCACCATGATTTACGTAATTAAGGATAAAAATGTTCATCAGAGCAGGTTCAGTGAAGAATCATGGAATGATTGATGACATGGGAAGCTAGTGTGTGTCAGAGTTAAATGAATACTTGCGATGACCTTGGAGGACCACACATTCTTTGCATGCCTGGTCACTTCATACATGCAAGAAGTAGTGCAAAGAGGAGTATTTATTCCAAATTTTTTTAGAGGAATCTTTTTATTTGAACATAATATGGATAGACATTGAATTTCAAATGAAGAAGAACCTAATGATGGAGACTGAGCACATTTCCATTGACGAAGGGGACCGGTGCACCTCCTCCTCTCTATTCCATTTTTCACTCCTTTTGGTTGAGATGGATGTTTTTCTTTCATCATTAGAGGTTTTAGAATGATAGGCATGGTTACATACAAAGTTTAAATGGTTTTTGTGTGTCTTGGTCTTTGTGCTAAGTTATCTGGGAGTTGTTTAGGAGATGCCTTGTATAGGAGCCAGCTGGACTCCCCCAAAGGACAGTCTTCGGTCGAAGCATCCTAGCATATGCCATGCTTGGAAGTAGCAATACGGTGACGCCAGGTTCAAACAAACAGCAACAGTTCCTGCGGAGGTACGCTACTGTGCCTGTGTCGGTTGGCACAGCGAACGGTGCAACAGAACTTGGTTTCTTCCATTTAATTCTGGGTTCTGTTTGCTCAGATTTAGGAGATGGTAAAAGCGATGAAATGCTAAGCCAAGCAAACGGAGCCTAATCCATCATTTTGTGTTCCATGTTTTTCCTCCATGTGTACACATGGACTTTTATTGCTGACCTCCATAAAACTGTATTCGTTATTTGATATCTCATGAGAAAGAACTTGGAATGTACAGCTGCCGATGAGCTCGATTTCACTCTGAATGTTCAAGATTCACTGAACATGCACTGAACGTTTTCGGTCTATCGGAGCTACGAAGATTTTTCTTCTGTTGGATTCGATTGGGCAGATAACATTTCATCGGGCATCTTCGAGTTCCCTAAACAGAAACAAAACTCCTCGTTCCATGGAGTGTAAACCGCTGATGCTATGGCTGAATTGAGCAAACTCTACTTCATCTGTTCCGATGAAGGCCTTTTTAGACGCATGGGGGTCGTTCCGCTTGTGTAGGTGTACGGTTCAACATATTGCGATGTTTTAACGTTTTTCATCATCGTAAATCGGATGAGACACAAAGGTCGTGGACTGCTCCCTTCCAGTCAGCAAGCCAATCAAGCATGGGTTACCTCCAATCAAATGGGTCCGTTTTCAGCGCTCCTCACGGCGCAAGCTACGCCTGTTGCGATGGCGCGGCGAATCTTGTCACCGTGAAAGGCCAAGGGGCGGTTCTGAGCGACGCAGGAGCCGACATGGGAAAATGACCCATCTAGCGCTGACTCTCAGTACTTTTGCAGGATATCCGGTCACTTTTGACTTTTTAAACGGTAAAGTTACAATCCGCCCCGTTTATCGGGGTCGGTCTCGCAATGCACCCTGGGGGGCGACTTTTCATTCGTAGAAGCCCCGTTTCTCGTTTTTTGAAAAAAAGCTACCCTAATTCTAAACTTTTGTTCACCAAAAGCCCCTCTTACTTTTGGTGGAGCTGTAAGTGCCCCAAAGGGTTATTCGCTTCGGTGGAATTGTCCATTCCACATCATATTTGTTTTTCTCTCTCTATAAGTTTGAAACGTGTATGACAAACCGTACCGCGAGAAAGCTAGCTAGCGACAACTAGATTATGTTGTACCCCATTCCCTTGTCAACTTTGAAGTCGCACCGTTTCGCCACAAGAAATAACATTCGAACAGCGTACCGAGGGGTATATGGCAACGTCACGAAAACCCCCGGTCGACGGGGTACATCTTACCTCCATATTTTACCCCTTGGTGCTAATGGATTTCAAAAAAACAGCATGCGTGGTATCTGAGGATCGTATGTTACCCCCCGGGGCATACTGGAAACTGAAAATGAATTCCGTGGCACTGATTGATCAATTTTTCCGGAACGGGGGATGAGAAAAGTACCTCCTTTGGAAACGGGGCCTCTCAGTATTTTTCTGCTTTTTAAAACACGTTTTGGGAAACCAAACTCTCCCTGCTTTTAAAGTGAACCTTCCAAGCCCTGCTACCTCAGAGACGGGGAGATTCCCGAACCTTAATGAAACCAAGACTGGGTACCAAGACCCTGACTTTGACGAGGGGGTATGCGGAAAATTGTTTTCTGTCAAGATTTTGGCGGATTTTCAGGGCTTGAGGCGAAAGAAATTTAAGTTACTGCCGAGGAGTCAAATGCAAGTTTTTAGCCTGGTTGATGGCGGAGCGCTTAGGCCCAATTATGGGCCTCCACGCCCTCCACCCCAGAGGGCGTGGAGGCCCTCCACCCCAGAGGGCCTCCACGCCCTCTGGGGTGGAGGCCAAGAGACGGATTTAGCTCCATGCCGCTTTGGGAACAAACTGGCTAAATGCGGTTTGAGGTAAAATTCTTAAGCCCTCTTCCCAACGATCTCCCCATCGCAATGGCTTGGCATGAAATGTTTAAGCCTGTGCTTCAATCCGAATTTTCTTGCAACTAATTGTACCTTCGCGCTGAAATGAGTTTCCGGCAGGAGGTTTCCCACCCACCCCTCCCCCACCCCGCCAATCGCGCGACTGAGTTCGGCGTGTTCACCTCCGCATGATCCGACGCGCTCGCGGCAGCCGCTCCTTCCATCCGTCCAAGCGGGGCGAGACGAGCGATGGCGTATCACTACACCGCAAGCTCGACTCCAACACCCGCATATGCG
>SZWC01027387.1:0-30271 GCA_023375785.1 Penium margaritaceum | reverse complement strand
CTAGAGCGTCACACATTGGCACTAGAACATCACATGTTGGCACTAGAGTTTCAAACTTTGGCACTAGAGCGTCACACTTTGGCACTAGAGCGTCACACTTCGACACAAGAGCTTCACACTTTGGCACTAGCGCTTCACATTTTGGCACTAGAGCGTCACACTTTGGCACTAGAGCATCGCACTTTGGCACTACAGTGTCACACTTTGGTACTAGAGCATCACCCTTTGGCACAAGAGCGTCACACTCAAGGACTAGAGCGTCACACTTTGCCACTAGAGCATCACACTTTGGCACTAGAGCATCACACTTTGGCACTAGAGATTCAAACTTTGGCACTAGAGCCTCGCACTTTGGCACTAGAGCGTCACACTTTGGCACTAGAGCGTCACACTTTGGCACTAGAGCGTCACACTTTGGTACTATAGCTTCACACTTTGGCACTAGAGCATCGCACTTTGGCACTAGCACTTCACACTTTGGCACTATAGCGTCACACTGTGGTACTAGACCTTCACACTTTGGCACTAGAGCATCACACTTGGGCACTAGAGAGTCACATTTTGGCACTAAAGCATCACACTTTTGCAATAGAGCGTCACACTTTGGCACGCGAGCGTCACACGTTGGCACTGGAGCTTTGCAATTTGGCACTCGAGCGTCACACTTTGACACAAGAGCATCACATGTTGGCACTTGATTATCACACTTTGGCACTAGAGCTTCACACCTTGGCACTAGAGCGTCACACTTTGGCATTAGAGTTCCACACTTTGGCACTAGAGCGTCACACTTTGACACTAGAGCATCACACGTTAGCACTAGAGCGTCAGACTTTGGCAATAGAGCTTCACACTTTGGCACTAGAGCGTCACTCCTTGGAACTAGAGCGTCACACGTTGGCACTCTAGTGTTACAATTTGGCACTAGAGCGTCACACTTTGGCACTATAGTCTCGAATTCTAGCACTAGAGCGTCACATTTTGGCAATAGAGCGTCACACTTTGGCAATAGAGTGTCGCACTTTGGAACTAGAGCGACACACTTTGGCACTAGAGCGTCAAACTTTGGTACTAGAGCGCCATACTTTGGCACTAGAGCATCACACTTTGGCACTATAGATTCACACTTTGGCACTAGAGCGTCACACGTTGGCACTAGAGTGTCACACTTTGTCACTAGAGTGCACACTTTGGCACTAGAGCTTCAACATTTGGCACTATAGCGTCACACTTTGGAACTAGAGCGTCACACTTTGGCACTATAACATCACACTGTGGAACTAGAGCTCCAAATGTTGGCATTGGAGCGTCACTATTTGGCACTAGAGCGTCTTACTCTGGCACTAGAGCGTCACACATTTGGCACTAGAGCATCACACTTTGGCACTAGACCTTCACACATTGGCACTAGAACGTCACACTTTGGCACTAGATTATCACACTTTGGCACGAGAGCGTCACACTTTGGCACTAGAGTTTCATACTTTGGTACTAGAGCGGCACACTTTGGCACTAGAGCGTCCCATGTTGGCACTAGATCGTCACACTTTGGCACTAGAGAGTCTCACTTTGGCACTTGAGCGTCTCATTTTGGCACTAGAGCTTCACACTTTGGCACTAGAGCGTCATACTTTGGCACTAGGGCTTCACATTTTGGCACCAGGGTGTTACACTTTGGCTCTCGAGCTTCACACGTTGGCACTAGAGCGTCACACTTGAGAACTAGAGCGTCACACTTTAGCACTAGAGCGTCACACATTGGCACTAGAGCATCACATTTTGGCACTAGAGTTTCAAACTTTGGCACTAGAGCGTCACACTTTGGCACTAGAGCGTCACACTTTGACACAAGAGCTTCACACTTTGGCACTAGAGCTTTACACTTTGACACTAGAGCGTCACACTTTGGCACTAGAGCGTCACACGTTGGCACTGTAGCTTCACACATTGGCACTCGAGCGTCGCACTTTGGCACAAGAGCATCACATTTTGGCATGTGAGCATCACACTTTAGCACTAGAGGTTCACACCTTGGCACTAGAGCATCACACTTTGGCACTAGAGTTCCACACATTGGCACTAGAGCGTCATACTTTGACAATAGAGCGTCACACATTGGCACTAGAGCGTCACACTTTATCAATATAGCTTCATAATTTGGCACTAGAGTGTCACACTTTGGAACTAGAGCGGTACACTTTGGCACTCTAGTGTCACAATTTGGCACTAGAGCGTCACACTTTGGCACTAGATTCTCGAATTGTGGCACTAGAGCATCACATTTTGGCACTAGAGCGTCACACTTTGGCAATAGAGTAATGCACTTTGGAACTAGAGTGTCACACTTTGGCACTAGAGCGTCACACTTTGGTACTAGAGCATCACACTTTTGCACTAGAGATTCACACTTTGGCACTAGAGCATCATGCTATCACAAGAGTGTCACACTTTGGCACTAGAGTGCACAGTTTGGCAGTGGAGCTTCAACCTTTGAACTAGAGCGTCAGACGTTGGCACTACAGCGTCACACTTTGGCACTAGAGTTTCACACTTTGGCACTAGAGCATCACACTTTGGCACTAGAGCTCCATACTTTGGCACTAGAGCATCACACTTTGGCACTACAGTGTCAGACTTTGGAACTAGAGCGTCACACTTTGGCACGAGAGCTCCAAACATTGGCATTAGAGCGTCACACTTTGGCACTAGAGCATCACACTTTGGCACTAAAGCGTCACATATTTGGCACTAGAGCATCACACTTTGGCACTAGACCTTCACACTTTCGCACTAGAACGTCACACTTTGGCACTAAATCATCACATTTTGGCACTAGAGCATCACGCTTTGGCACTAGAGCATCCCAATTTGGAACTAAGGAGTCACACTTTGGCACTAGAGCGTCACACTTTGGTACTTGAGCGTCATACTTTGGCACTTGAGCATCACACTTTGGCACTAGAGCGTCATGCTTTGGCACCAGAGCTTCACACTTTGGCACTAGAGCATAACACATTGGCACTAGAGCTTCACACAGGCCCTGTGCTTAGGGTACCTGCGCCTGTGCCTAGGTTACCTGCGCCTGTGCCTAGGGTACCTGCGCTTGTGCCTAGGGTACCTGCGCCTGTGCCTAGAGAACCAGCGCCTATCGCTACGGTACCTACGCTTGTGCCTGGGGTACCTGCGCCTGTGCCTAGGGTACCTGCGCATGTGCCTAGGGTACCTCCGGCTGTGCCCAGGGTACCTGCACCTGTGCCTAGGGTACCTGCGCCTGTGCCTACGGTACCTGCGCCTGTGCCTAGGGTACCTGTGCCTGTGCCTAGGGTACGTGCGCCTGTGCTTAGGGTACCTGCGCCTGTCCCTAAGGTACCTGCGCATGTTCCTAGGGTACATGCGCCTGTGCCTAGGGTACCTGCACCTGTCCCTAGGGTACCTGTGCCTGTGCCTAGGGTATCTGCGCGTGTGCCCAGGGTATGCTCGCCTTTGCTTAGGGTACATGCGACTGTGCCTAGGGTTCCTGCGCCCGTGCCTAGGGTACCTGCGCCTGTGCCTTGGGTACCTGCGCCTGTGCCTAGGGTACCTGCGCCTGTGCCTAGGGTACCTGTGCTTGTGCCTAGGGTACCTGCGCCTGTGCCTAGGGTATTTGTGCTTGTGCTTAATGTACCTGCGCCTGTGCCTAGGGTTCCTGCGCATGTACTTAGGGTACCTGCGCTTGTGCCCAGGGTACCTGCGCCTGTGCCTAAGGTGCATGTGACTGTGCATAGGGTACCTGCGCCTGTGCCTAGGGTACCTGCGCCTGTGCTTAGGGTACCTGCGCCTGTGCCTAGGTTACCTGCACCTGTGGCACAGGCGCAGGTACCCTAGGCACAAGCAGAGGTACCCTAAGCACAGGCCGTGTGCTTAGGGTACCTGCACCTGTGCCTAGGGTACCTGCCCTTGTGCCTAGGGTACCTGCGCCTTTGCCTAGGGTACCTGCGCCTGTGCCTAGAGTACCTGCACCTATCCCTAGGGTACCTGCGCCTGTGCCTAGGGTACCTGTGCATGTGCCTAGGGTACCTTACATGTGCTTAGGGTATCTACGCCTATGCCTAGGGTACCTGCGCCAGTGCTTAGGGTACCTGCCCCTGTGCCTAGGGTACCTGCGCCTGTGCCTAGGGTACCTGTGCATGTGCCTATGGTACCTGCGCTTGTGCCTAGGGTACCTGCGCCTGTGCGTAGGGTACCTGCGCCTGTGCCTAGGGCACCTGCACCTGTGCCTAGGGTACCTGCGCCTGTGCATAGGGTACCTGCGCTTGTGCTTGGGGTAGCTGCGCCTTTCCCTAGGGTACCTACGCCTGTGCCTAGGGTACCTGCGCCTGTGCCTAGGGTACTTGCGCCTGTGCCCAGGTTACCTACGCCTGTGTCTAGGGTACCTGCGCCTGTGCGTAGGATACCTGTGCCTGTGCCTAGGGTACACGCGCATGTGCCCAGGCTACCTGCGCCTGTGCCTAGGGTACCCAGGCCTGTCCCTAGGGTACCTTTGCCTGTGCATAGGGTACCTGCGCCTGTCTCTATGGTACCAACGCCTGTCCCTGAGGTACCTGCGCCTGTGCCTAGGGTACCTGCGCCTCTGCCTAGGATACGTGCGCCTTTGCTTAGGAATCTACGCCTGTGCCTAGGGTACCTGAACCTGTGCCTGGGGTACCTGCGCATGTGCCTAGGGTACCTGCGCCTGTGCCTAGGGTACCTGTGCCTGTGCCTAGGGTACGTGTGCTTGTGCCTAGGGTACGTGCGCCTGTCCTTAGAGTACCTGCGCCTGTCCCTATGGTACCTGTGCCTGTTCCTAGGGTACCTGCGCCTAGGCCTAGGGTACCTGCGCCTAAGCCTAGGGTACCTATGCCTGTGCCTAGGGTACCAGCGCATGAGCCTAGGGTACCTGCGCCTGTGCCTATGGTACCTGCGCCTGTGCATATAGTGCCTGCGCCTGTGCCTAGGGTACCTTCGCCTGTGCTTAGGATACCTGCTCATGTGCCTATGGTACCTGTGTTTGTGCCTAGGGTACCTGTGCCTGTGCCTAGGGTACTTGCGCCTGTGCCTAGGGGACCTACACCTGTACCTACGGTACCTGCGCCTGTCCCTAGGGTACATGCGCCTGTGCCTAGGGTACCTGCGCCTGTGCCTAAGGTACCTGCGCCTGTGCCTAGGGTACCTGCGCCTGTGCCCAGGGAACCTGCGCCTGTGCCTAGAGTACCTTCGCCTGTGCCTTGGGTACTTGCACCTGTGTCCAGGGTACCTGCGCCTATGCCTAGGGTACCTGCGCCTGTGCCTAGGGTACCTGCGCCTGTGCCTAGGGTACCTGCGCCTGTACTTAGGGTACCTGCGCCTCTGCCTAGGGTACCTGCGCCTGTGCCTACGGTACTTGCGCCTGTGCCTAGGGTACCTGCGCATGTGCTTAGGATACCTGCGCCTGTGCCTAGGGTACCTGCGCCTGTACTTAGGGTACCTGCGCCTCTGCCTAGGGTACCTGCGCCTGTGCCTACGGTACCTGCGCCTGTGCCTAGGGTACCTGCGCCTATACTTAGGGTACCTGCGCCTCTGCCTAGGGTACCTGCGCATGTCCCTAGGGTACCTGCGCCTGTGCCTAGGGTACCTGCACCTGTGCTTAGGGTACCTGCGCCTGTCCCTAGGGTACCTGCGCCTCTGCCTAGGGTACCTGCGCCTGTGCCCAGGATACGTTCGCCTTTTCTTAGGGTACCTGTGACTGTCCATAGGGTTCCTGTGCCCGTGCCTAGGGTACCTGTGCCTGTGCCTAGGGTACCTGCGGCTGTGCCTAGGGTACCTGCGCCTGTTCCTAGGGTACCTGCGCCTGTGCCTAGGGTACCTGCGCCTGTGCCTAGGGTACCTGCGCCTGTCCCTAGGGTACTTGCGCCTGTGCCTAGGGTACCTGTGCTTGTGCTTAGTGTACCTGCGCCTATGCCTAGGGTACCTGCGCATGTGCTTAGGGTACCTGCGCCTGTGCCTAAGGTACCTGTGCCTGTGCCTGGGGTGCATGTGACTGTGCATAGGGTACCTGCGCCTGTGCCTAGGGTACCTGCGCCTGTGCTTAGGGTACCTGCGCCTGTGCCTAGGTTGCCTGTACATGTGGCACAGACATAGGTACCCTAGGCACAGGCAGAGGTACCCTAAGCACAGGCCCTATGCTTAGGGTACCTACGCATGTGCCTAGGGTACCTGCCCCTGTGCCTAGGGTACCTGCGCCTCTGCCTAGGGTACCTTCGCCTGTGCCTATAGTACCTGCACCTGTCCCTAGGGTACCTGTGCCTGTGCCTGGGGTACCTGTGCTTATGCCTGGGGTACCTGCGCCTGTGCCTAGGGTACTTGCGCTTGTGCCTATGGGTACCTGCGCCTGTGCGTAGGAAACCTGCGCCTGTGCCAAGAGTACCTGCGCCTATGCCTAGGGTACCTGCGCCTCTGCTTAGGGTACCTGTGCCTGTCCCGATGGTACCTATGCCTGTGCCTGGGGTACCTGCGCCTGTGCCTACGTTACCAGCGCCTATGCCTAGGGTACCTGCGCCTGTGCCTAGGGTACCTTCGCCTATGCCCAGGTTACCTGCGCCTGTGCCTAGGGTACCTGCGACTGTGCCTAGGGTACCTGCGCTTATACCCAGGTTACCTGCGCTTGTGCATATGGTACGTGCGCTTGTCCCTCGGGTACCTACGCCTGTGCCTAGGGTACCTGCGCCTGTGCCTAGGGTACCTGCGCCTGTGCCTAGGGTACGTGCGCCTGTGCTTAGGATACCTGCGCCTGTGCATAGGATACCTTCGCTTGTACTTAGGGTACATGCGCCTGTGCCTAGGGTACCTACGCTTGTGCCTAGGGTACCTTCGCTTGTGCCTAGGGTACCTGCGCCTGTGCCTAGGGTACCTGCGCTTGTGCCTAGGGTACCTGCGCTTGTGCGTAGGGTAGCTGCGCCTGTGCCTAGGGTACCTACGCATGTGCCTAGGGTACCTGCGCCTGTGCCTAGGGTACCTGCGCCTCTGCCTAGGGTTCCTGTGCCTGTGTCCAGGTTACGTGCGCCTGTGCCCAGGGTACATGCGTCTGTCCCTAAGGTACCTGCGCCTATGCCTAGGGTACCTGCGCTTGTGCCTAGAGTACCTGCGCCTGTGCCTAGGGTACCTGCGCCTGTGCGTAGGGTACCTGCGACTGTGCCTAGGGTACCTGCGCCTGTGCCCAGGTTACCTGCGCCTGTGCCTAGGGTACCTGCGCCTGTGCCTAGGCTACCTACGCCTGTGCCTCGAGTACCTGCACCTATGCCCAGGTTACCTGCGCCTGTCCCTAGGGTACATGCGCCTGTCCCTAGGGTACCTGCGCCTGTGCCTAGGGTACTTGCGCCTGTGCCTAGGGTACCTGCGCCTATGCCTAGGGTACCTGCGCCTGTCGCAAATCAACTCCCTGTCGCAAATCAACTCCCTGTCGCAAATCAACTCCCTGTTGCAAATCAGCTGCCTGTCGCTAATCAACTTCTTGTCGCAAATCAACTGTCTGTCGCAAATTAACTACCTGTCGTAAATCAACTCCATGTCGTAAATCAACTCCCTGTCGCATATCAACTCCCTGTCGCAAATCAACTCCTTGTCGCAAATCAACTCCTTGTCGCATATTAACTCCCTGTTGCAAATCAACTGCCTGTCACAAATCAACTGCCTGTCGCACATCAACTCCCTGTCGCAAATCTAGTGTCTGTCGCAAATCAACAGCCTGTTGCAAACCAACTCCCTGTCCCAAATGAACTCCCTGTCCCAAATCAAATCCATGTTGCATATCAACTGCCTGTCGCAAATAAACTACCTGTCACAAATCAACTCCCTGTTGCAAATGAACTCCATGTCCCAAATCAAATCACCGTTGCAAATCAACTGCCTGTCGCAAATCAACTGCCTGTCGCAAATCAACTCCCTGTCGCAAATCAACTCCATGTCGCAAATCAACTCCCTGTCGCAAATCAACTCCCTGTCGCAAATCAACTGCCTGTCGCAAATCAACTCCCTCTTGTAAACAAAATCCATGCCGCAAATCAACTGCGTATCGCAAATCAACTCTCCGTCGCAAATCAATTGCCTGTCGCAAATCACTTCCCTGTCGCAAATCAAATCCCTGTTGCAAATAAACTGTCTGTCGTTAATCAACTCCTTGTCGCAAATCAACTGCCTGTCACAAACCAACTCCCTGTCGCAAATCAACTCCCTTTCACAAATCAACTGCCTGTTGCAAATCATCTCACTGTTCCAACTCAACTCCCAGTCGCAAATCAACTACCTGTCGCAAATCAACTCCCTGTTGCAAATCAACTGCTTGTCGCAAATCAACTGCCTCTTGCAAATCAACTGCCTGTCGCAACTCATCTACCTGTCACAAATCAACTCCCTCTCACAAATCAACTTCCTGTTGCAAATCAACTGCCTGTCGCAAATCAACTGTCTGTCGTAAATCAGCTCCCTATCACAAATCAACTCTTTGTTTCAAATCAACTGCCTGTCGCAAATCAACTCTTGTCGTAAATCAACTCCCTTTTGCAAATACACTCCCTGTCACAAATCAATTCACTGTCGCAAAGCAACTTTCACAGAACTGAAAGCGGGGTCACAGAAATAAAAGCCGGGTCACATAAACAAATGCCGGGTCACAGAAACGAAAGCCGGGTCACAGACCCGGCTTTTGTTTCTGTGACCCGACTTTCATTTCTGTAACCCGGCTTTCATTTCTGTGACCCGGCGTTCGTTTGTGTGACCCGGCTTTCATTTATGTGACCCGGCTTTGGTTTCGGTGACCCGGCTTTGGTTTCTGTGACCCCGCTTTGGTTTCTGTGACTCGGTATTTATTTCTGTGACCCGGCTTTGTTTTCTGTGACCTGGCTTTGGTTTTGTGACCCGGCTTTGGCTTCGGTGAACCGGCTTTGGTTTCTGCGACCCGGCTTTGGTTTTGGTGACCCGGCTTTGGTTTCAGTGACCCGGCTTCGGTTTCTGTGACCCGGCTTTGGTTTCTGTGACCCCGCTTTGGTTTCTGTGACTCGGTATTTATTTCTGTGACCCGGCTTTGTTTTCTGTGACCTGGCTTTGGTTTTGTGACCCGGCTTTGGCTTCGGTGAACCGGCTTTGGTTTCTGCGACCCGGCTTTGGTTTTGGTGACCCGGCTTTGGTTTCAGTGACCCGGCTTCGGTTTCTGTGACCCGGCTTTGGTTTCTGTGACCCCGCTTTGGTTTCTGTGACTCGGTATTTATTTCTGTGACCCGGCTTTGTTTTCTGTGACCTGGCTTTGGTTTTGTGACCCGGCTTTGGCTTCGGTGAACCGGCTTTGGTTTCTGCGACCCGGCTTTGGTTTTGGTGACCCGGCTTTGGTTTCAGTGACCCGGCTTCGGTTTCTGTGACCCGGCTTTGGTTTCTGTGACCCCGCTTTGGTTTCTGTGACTCGGTATTTATTTCTGTGACCCGGCTTTGTTTTCTGTGACCTGGCTTTGGTTTTGTGACCCGGCTTTGGCTTCGGTGAACCGGCTTTGGTTTCTGCGACCCGGCTTTGGTTTTGGTGACCCGGCTTTGGTTTCAGTGACCCGGCTTCGGTTTCTGTGACCCGGCTTTGGTTTCTGTGACCCCGCTTTGGTTTCTGTGACTCGGTATTTATTTCTGTGACCCGGCTTTGTTTTCTGTGACCTGGCTTTGGTTTTGTGACCCGGCTTTGGCTTCGGTGAACCGGCTTTGGTTTCTGCGACCCGGCTTTGGTTTTGGTGACCCGGCTTTGGTTTCAGTGACCCGGCTTCGGTTTCTGTGACCCGGCTTTGGTTTCTGTGACCCAGCTTTGGTTTCCGTGACCTGGATTTGGTTTCTGTGACCCGGCTTGCGTTTCTGTAACCCGGCTTTGGTTTTTGTGACCCGGCTTTGGTTTTGTGACTGTGCTTTGCTTTCCGTGACCCGGCTTTGGTTTCTGTGACCCGGCTATGCTTTCCGTGATCAGGCATTGGTTTCTGTGACCCGGCTTTGGTTCCTGTGACCCGGTTTTGGTTTCTGTGACCTGGCTTCTGTTTCTGTGACCTGGCTTTGGTTTCTATGACCCGGCTTTGGTTTCTGCGACCCGGCTTTGGGTTCTGTGACCCGGCTTTGGTTTCTGTGACCTGGCTTTGGTTTCTGTGACCCGGTTTTGGTTTCTCTGACCCTGCTTTGGTTTCTGTGACCCGGCTTTGGTTTCTGTGACCCGGCTTTCGTTTCTCTGACCCGGCTTTGGTTTCTGTGACCTGGCTTTGGTTTCTGTGACCCGGCTTTGGTTTCTGTAACCCGTGTCAGAAACAGACACAATGGTCACAAGTCTGCCCACAAGACAGCAATAGACAAGGAAATGCCCCCACCAGAGAAAACATGGGGCTCAAGGAAACTACCACAACAAAACCTCGACACCAACAAGTTCACCTCCGTGCTGGACCAAACAGGCTCTGCACAACCAAGACAGGCGCGCCACACTACCGACCAATGGTTGGAAGACACCAGCAGTCCGCACCATGTTGATGGTGGTGATGCATCTGGACAATCGCAACGGTCCTGCCAAGCACGTTCTCGGTGCACCAACCGGCCAACAAGGCGACGTGGTTCCCGCTACAAGACAAGGACCCGACGGCACGTAACCCCGCTAAGGTCTCCTCCACACGACCAACCACCTACCTGCCCCGCACAACGTCCCGCACATCTTCGTTCAGCAGCAGCGGCAGCAGGGGCAAAGCACCTGCGGCGGAGACGCTTGCACCGCCCCCCATGACCACGTTTTGTCTTGCACACCCTTGTAGCTCTTGACTATATACTGAGCTGTAGGTAGTAGTAGTCTTTTGCCTCTTGTATCTTCATATCTATGAATCAGTTGTTCCATCATCGCCTCGTTTCCTTCAGTTCATCGCTTCTATTATCATGGAACGCTGTTTCCTCATATCCATCCGGTTCGGTCAATCAGCCCTTCGCTTTTGCTCAGAGCCTCCAGCCCTTTCATAACTTGGCATCAGCTGTTCTGCCCTTGCCTCTTATCATGCTTTGCTCTCGACACGCGTGTCCTCTATCCATCAATTGCCCGCCTGTTCGCTGGTCCCCTGGCACCTCTGGTTTCGCCCGCGCCTCGGACCTACAATTCAACCATCTCTTGGATTGACTCGTATCTTTGGGATCTGTCTCATCTGTGCACTACGCTTCGTCGCTCACGCTCCTCAGTGCTCTCCTCAGCCGTTCCAGTTCACCTTCCGTGTGACGTCAGCATCCTGTCAGCTGCCCGAAGCTTCTGTGTTACTTCTGCCTAATGCCTAACCATTGTCTCAGCTACTGTTCTGGCTCCAGAACTCACCACAAAATCCTGACATGGTATCAGAGCCCAGGGATAGAACCTGTGGTCGCCATCTCTCTCTTCCGCACCTCTGACACCTGAACCGCCGGGTGGAGCCGCGCCGACACTTCTTCCTCGGACCAGCCGCACCACCGTCGCCTCCTTCATCTCACAACTGCAAGGGCAAAAGAGTTGTGTATGGGCCCAACCCATAGCCACTGCAGTCTATGTTTCCTTCTTCATCGCCTTAGAACTGCAACTGCCGCTTGAAGCTCCTCGTCGAAGCGTGCCCTGGCGATACGCCAGCCGTCGCCCAGCAGTAGCAACGGCATCTCAGCAATCAGCAATGTCATCTCCACCACTGATCAACACCTGCCATCCTTCACCATGAGACTCCCTCAAGACAAGCAGGAGGATCTAAGATGTCTCCTCTTTGGGCTAGCAGCCTTCGTCGGCTTTATCCCTCATCTAAACTACAGCCTCACCCTCAATCTTGCCTGCTCTGGGATTGTCTGCATCCTTCTCACCATCGGACTTCTTCTTGTGCCTCCACCCAAACGGTCAACTGCTAGGGATAGCCGAGCATCTGCTTCATCCAATCAAGCATCTCCTGCACCCGCAACACCAGCTTCCTTCCTGAAAGCCACCTCCTCAGCAGTAGTATCAACAACACATCATACGCTATACGTGCAGCTGGTCCCTGACCCCTATCTGTCCACATCCGTAGCACCTCCAACTCCTACAGCAGACCTCCTCCTTGATGACGTCATCCCTGATGTCAGCCTCTCTGAACCACTGCTTGTTGAGTCGCAATCTCAAACTCACGCTCAACCTGCTGACCCACCTGCTCCGTCTTCATGCTGTCCCCTCGTATTGCATGCCTCTTTCCTTCCTCTTGCTCAGCCTGGACCCTCTGCACCACCACCACTACCACCACCAGAAGAGCTCGCCAAGCAACCAGCAACCACTCCCAGTTACGTTCTGCAAGAATTCAACTGGACCAATCCCTTCACCCTAGAACAAGCCAAGGACTTCATGAAAGCATTCTACGGCCAAACCATCCACAACACAGTCCCTCGCGTTCCCATTTCACCACATATCAACTCCATTCCGACAGCCAAAACTTCCGCAGCCGACCATCAAGTCACGGAAAACTTGCCTCTTCTAGATCCACCTACATTCCTCCACACAAGCGAGTGCAGTGAATTCCCAAGGCATCAGCACCCGTTCATCCCACTCTGTCAACCACATCATCACCCGTAGAAGACACCTTCGACCACTCCTCCTCTTCAACACTAAGCTATGTACCGCCCCATCTTTGGCAACAATCCCAGGCACGGAAGCAGTTAATACAACACGAGCAGCTGAAGCTCGTGCACCAGCAGGAACATGACCAGCAACAAGACCCTCAGCATCAAGCAGAGCCAATATGGGTCAAACAACAGCAGCAGCACCTACAGAAGCTGATACCACAAGATTGATCTCGCCGTGAACCTTGTGTACCGCATTCTCCTCGGGCGGACCATGCTCTGGGTGAACACACTCGCGGACACCAGCAAGCTTGCCTCAACAGTACCTGACCACACCACATCCGAGCTCCTTCTACTACCTCCATCCCTTGGAACGCCTGTTCTCCCACAGCCTATGAGGACCACCAAGGGTGTCTACAGTCCCTCCTTGACCAACTCCTTTTCCCAGGACCACGGTTTGAGGAGAAGTCAACACGCAGTCTCTTCCCTCCTCACAGACCTCCTGCCACGATCTCTCTCTCTAACAGGGTCACACTATTTCATGCAATCCCACCAGCTGCGCCCACGAGACTGTGACTTCAGCAACGACTAAGTATGCAGCATTGTGACATTGACGGGGGGTGTCAGAAACAGACACAATGGTCACAAGTCTGTACACAAGTCAGCAATAAACAAGGAAATGCCCCCACCAGAGCAAACATGGGGCTCAAGGAAACTACCACCAAAATACCTCGACACCAACAAGTTCACCTCCGTGCTGGACCACACAAGCTCCCCACGACCAAGACAGGCGCGCCACACAACCGACCAACGGTCGGAAGACACCAGCAATCCGCACCATGTGGACGGGGGTGACCCGGCTTTGGTTTCTGTGACCTGGCTTTGGTTTATGTGATCCGGCTTTTGTTTCTGTGACCCGGCTTTGGTTTCTGTGACCCGGCTTTGGTTTCTGTGACCGGCTTTGGTTTCTGTGACCTGACTTTGGTTTATGTGACCTGGCTTAGGTTACTTTGACCCAGCTTTGGTTTCTGTGACCCGGCTTTGGTTTCTGAGACCCGGCTTTGGTTTCTATGGCCCGGCTTTGGTTTCCGTGACTTATTTTTGGTTTCTGTGACCCGGCTTTCATTTATGTGACCCGGCTTTGGTTTCTGTGACCCGGCTTTGGTTTTGTGACCGTGCTTTGCTTTATGTGACCCGGCTTTGGTTTCTGTGACCCGGCTTTGCTTTCTGTGACCCTGCTTTGGTTTCTGTGACCCGGCTTTGGTTTCTATGACACGGCTTTGGTTTCTGTGACCTGGCTTTTTTTATGTGACCTGGCTTTGCTTTTGGTGACCCGACTTTGGTTTCTGCGACCCGGCTTTGGTTTCTGTGACCCGGGTTTGGTTTGCGTGACCTGGCTTTGGTTTCTGTGACCCGGTTTTGGTTTCTCTGACCCGGCTTTGGTTTCTGTGACCCGGCTTTGCTTTTTGTGACCCGGCTTTGGTTTCTGCGACCCGGCTTTGGTTTCTGTGACCCGGCTTTGGTTTCTATGACACGGCTTTGGTTTCTGTGACCTGGCTTTTTTTATGTGACCTGGCTTTGCTTTTGGTGACCCGACTTTGGTTTCTGCGACCCGGCTTTGGTTTCTGTGACCCGGGTTTGGTTTGCGTGACCTGGCTTTGGTTTCTGTGACCCGGTTTTGGTTTCTCTGACCCGGCTTGGGTTTCTGTGACCCGGCTTGGGTTTCTGTGACCCGGCTTTGGTTTCTGTGACCTGGCTTTGGTTTCTGTGACCTGGCATTGGTTTCTGTGACCCAGCTTTGGTTTCGTTGACCCGTCTTTAGTTTCTGTGACCCGGCTTCGGTTTCTGCGACCCGGCTTTGGTTTATGTAGCCCGGCTTTGGTTTCTGAGACCAGGCTTTGGTGTCTGTGACCTGGCTTTGGTTTGTGTGACCCGGCTTTGGTTTCTGTGTCCCTGCTTTGGTTTCTGTGACCCCGCTTTGGTTTCTGTAACTCCGCTTTGGTTTCTGTGACCCAGCTTTGGTTTTTGTGACCCGGCTTTGGTTTCTGTGATCCGACTTTGGTTTCTGTGACCCGGCTTTGGTTGCCGTGACCGGGTTTTGGTTTCAGTGACCCGGCTTTGGTTTCTGTGACCCGGATTTGGTTTCTCTGACCCGGCTTTTTTTTTGTGACCGGGCGTTGGTTTCTGTGAACCGACTTTGGTTTTTGTGACCCGACTTTGGTTTCTGTGACCCGGCTTTGGTTTCTGTGACCCGGATTTGGTTTCTCTGACCCGGCTTTTTTTTTGTGACCGGGCGTTGGTTTCTGTGAACCGACTTTGGTTTTTGTGACCCGACTTTGGTTTCGGTGACCCGGCTTTTGGTTTCTGTGAGCTGGCTTTGGTTTCTGTAACCCGGCGTTGGTATCTATAACCCGGCTTTGGTTTATGTGACCCGGCTTTGGTTTCTGTGACCCGGCTCTGGTTTCTGTGACCCAGCTTTTGTTTCTGTGACCTGGCTTTGGTTTCTGTGACCCAGCTTTGATCTCCGTGACCCGGCTTTGGTTTATGTGACCCGCCTGTGGTTTCTGTGATCCGGCTTTGGTTTGAAGGACACGGCTTTGGTTTCTGTGACCCGGCTTTGGTTTCTGTGACCCGGCTTTGGTTTCTGTGACCCAGCTTTGGTCTCTATGATCCAGCTTTGGTTTCTGTGACCCGGCTTTGGTTGCTGTGATCCGGCTTTGGTTTATGTGACCCGCCTGTGGTTTCTGTGATCCGGCTTTGGTTTCTGTGACCCAGCTTCGGTTTATGTGACCTGGCTTTAGTTTCTGGGACCCTGCTTTGGTTTCCCTGACCCGGCTTTGGTTTCCGTGACCTGGCTTTGGTTTTTGTGACCCGGTTTTGGTTTTTGTGACCCAGCCTTGGTTTGTGTGACCCGGATTTGGTTCTGTGACCCGGCTTAAGTTTCTGTGACCCGGCTTTGGTTCCTGTGACCCGGCTTTGGTTTTTGTGACCCGGCGTTGGTTGCTGTGATCCGGCTTTGGTTTATGTGACCCGCCTGTGGTTTCTGTGATCCGGCTTTGGTTTCTGTGACCCAGCTTCGGTTTATGTGACCTGGCTTTAGTTTCTGGGACCCTGCTTTGGTTTCCCTGACCCGGCTTTGGTTTCCGTGACCTGGCTTTGGTTTTTGTGACCCGGTTTTGGTTTTTGTGACCCAGCCTTGGTTTGTGTGACCCGGATTTGGTTCTGTGACCCGGCTTAAGTTTCTGTGACCCGGCTTTGGTTCCTGTGACCCGGCTTTGGTTTTTGTGACCCGGCGTTGGTTGCTGTGATCCGGCTTTGGTTTATGTGACCCGCCTGTGGTTTCTGTGATCCGGCTTTGGTTTCTGTGACCCAGCTTCGGTTTATGTGACCTGGCTTTAGTTTCTGGGACCCTGCTTTGGTTTCCCTGACCCGGCTTTGGTTTCCGTGACCTGGCTTTGGTTTTTGTGACCCGGTTTTGGTTTTTGTGACCCAGCCTTGGTTTGTGTGACCCGGATTTGGTTCTGTGACCCGGCTTAAGTTTCTGTGACCCGGCTTTGGTTCCTGTGACCCGGCTTTGGTTTTTGTGACCCGGCGTTGGTTGCTGTGATCCGGCTTTGGTTTATGTGACCCGCCTGTGGTTTCTGTGATCCGGCTTTGGTTTCTGTGACCCAGCTTCGGTTTATGTGACCTGGCTTTAGTTTCTGGGACCCTGCTTTGGTTTCCCTGACCCGGCTTTGGTTTCCGTGACCTGGCTTTGGTTTTTGTGACCCGGTTTTGGTTTTTGTGACCCAGCCTTGGTTTGTGTGACCCGGATTTGGTTCTGTGACCCGGCTTAAGTTTCTGTGACCCGGCTTTGGTTCCTGTGACCCGGCTTTGGTTTTTGTGACCCGGCGTTGGTTGCTGTGATCCGGCTTTGGTTTATGTGACCCGCCTGTGGTTTCTGTGATCCGGCTTTGGTTTCTGTGACCCAGCTTCGGTTTATGTGACCTGGCTTTAGTTTCTGGGACCCTGCTTTGGTTTCCCTGACCCGGCTTTGGTTTCCGTGACCTGGCTTTGGTTTTTGTGACCCGGTTTTGGTTTTTGTGACCCAGCCTTGGTTTGTGTGACCCGGATTTGGTTCTGTGACCCGGCTTAAGTTTCTGTGACCCGGCTTTGGTTCCTGTGACCCGGCTTTGGTTTTTGTGACCCGGCGTTGGTTGCTGTGATCCGGCTTTGGTTTATGTGACCCGCCTGTGGTTTCTGTGATCCGGCTTTGGTTTCTGTGACCCAGCTTCGGTTTATGTGACCTGGCTTTAGTTTCTGGGACCCTGCTTTGGTTTCCCTGACCCGGCTTTGGTTTCCGTGACCTGGCTTTGGTTTTTGTGACCCGGTTTTGGTTTTTGTGACCCAGCCTTGGTTTGTGTGACCCGGATTTGGTTCTGTGACCCGGCTTAAGTTTCTGTGACCCGGCTTTGGTTCCTGTGACCCGGCTTTGGTTTTTGTGACCCGGCGTTGGTTGCTGTGATCCGGCTTTGGTTTATGTGACCCGCCTGTGGTTTCTGTGATCCGGCTTTGGTTTCTGTGACCCAGCTTCGGTTTATGTGACCTGGCTTTAGTTTCTGGGACCCTGCTTTGGTTTCCCTGACCCGGCTTTGGTTTCCGTGACCTGGCTTTGGTTTTTGTGACCCGGTTTTGGTTTTTGTGACCCAGCCTTGGTTTGTGTGACCCGGATTTGGTTCTGTGACCCGGCTTAAGTTTCTGTGACCCGGCTTTGGTTCCTGTGACCCGGCTTTGGTTTTTGTGACCCGGCGTTGGTTGCTGTGATCCGGCTTTGGTTTATGTGACCCGCCTGTGGTTTCTGTGATCCGGCTTTGGTTTCTGTGACCCAGCTTCGGTTTATGTGACCTGGCTTTAGTTTCTGGGACCCTGCTTTGGTTTCCCTGACCCGGCTTTGGTTTCCGTGACCTGGCTTTGGTTTTTGTGACCCGGTTTTGGTTTTTGTGACCCAGCCTTGGTTTGTGTGACCCGGATTTGGTTCTGTGACCCGGCTTAAGTTTCTGTGACCCGGCTTTGGTTCCTGTGACCCGGCTTTGGTTTTTGTGACCCGGCGTTGGTTGCTGTGATCCGGCTTTGGTTTATGTGACCCGCCTGTGGTTTCTGTGATCCGGCTTTGGGTTCTGTGACCCGGCTTTGGTTTGTGTGACCCGGCTTTGGTTGCTGTAATCCGGCTTTGGTTTATGTGACCCAGCCTTGGTTTCTGTGACCCGGCTTTGGTTCCTGTGACCCGGCTTTGGTTTCCGTGACCTGGCTTTGGTTTTCGTGACCCGGCTTTGGTTTTTGTGACTCGACTTTGGTTTATGTGACCAGCGTTTGGTTTCTGTAACCTGGCTTTGGTTTCTGTGACCCTGCTTTGGTTTCTCTGACCCAGCTTTCGTTTCTGTGACCCGGCCTTCGTTTCTCTGACCCGGCTTTCGTTTCTGTGACCCGGCTTTCGTATCAGTAGTCCGGCTTTTGTTTCCCTGACATGGCTTTCGTTTCTGTGACATGGCTTTGGCTTCTGTGACCCGGCTTTGGTTTCGGTGACCCGGCTTTGGTTTTTGTGACCTGGCTTTGGCTTTTGTGACCCGGCGTTGGTTTCCGTGACCCGGCTTTGGTATCTGTGACCCGGCTTTGGTTTCTGTCACCCGGCTTTGGTTTCTGTGACCCAGCTTTGGTTTCTCTGACCCGGCTTTGGTTTTTGTGACCCGGCTTTGGTTTCCGTGACCCGGCTTTGGTTTCCGTGGCCCGGCTTTGGTTTCTTTGACCCGGCTTTGGTTTCTGTGACCCGGCTTTGGTTTCCGTGACCCGGCTTTGGTTTCCGTGGCCCGGCTTTGGTTTCTTTGACCCGGCTTTGGTTTTGGTTTCCCGGGTTTGGTTTATGTGACCCGGCTTTTGGTTTCTGTGACCCGGATTTGGTTTCTGTGACCCGGGTGTGGTCTATGTGACCTGCCTTTGGTTTCTGTGACCCGGCTTTGGTTTCAATGACCCGGCTTTGGTTTATGTGACCCGGCTGTGGTTTCTGTGACCCGGCTTTGGACAACCGAGTGCGTAGAGGATCATGATGACTGGTTGAATAAGGAGACATGTGTAGCGCGGCGAAGATGTGGAGGCGTTGCTGTAAGGACCGAGGAGTTCAGCAAAGCTTGGGTAGTTGTGGTCGAGGTCGCAGTTGTCGGAGACTTAGCTGCTGGATGCTGCTGCTGTTCAAGTGTAGCGTTGTCACTGAGCCGTGAACATACACGGTCGAGCGACACGCTTGGCACGATGTTGAGTTGGGAGGAAACTGTTTGTATGGCAGTGCTTCTGCTGAGGATACGACAGTTGGCGGATGGCTAATGGCGGCGACGAGTGTCAGACTGCAAGAGGGGATGATGCTGCAGCTGCGAAGTCTTTGGATGTTGTACCATACACAGCCTCCTCAACCTTGAAGTGGAGGGAGAAAGCAAGTGACAACGATTTTGCTGGTTTGGAGGGACGGCGGTTCGATTGGTGATGGTGCGGATCGGACGTCAGAGTTGCGGAGGAGAGCAGAAGCTGATTCAGGTTCTTTCCCTGCGCTTTGATACCATGTCAGGAAAATGTAAAGATGATTAGGCGAATTGGATGGATACATGAGGTGGCTGTGAAAGCATCGGTGAAGCTGCAGACTGCTGACAGCATGCTGGCTTCATGACAAACGGTGAGACACAGCTGCTGAAGAGCATCAAGTGCTGAGGAGCGTAATCGTCGAGGCAAGATGAGCGTGGGAGTGGTGCCAACGGCACAAGCCGATCCGGAGGTAGGACTTGTGTGGGCGCAGTGCCAACAGGCACGGGCGCAGAGATGTTGAGAGCGCCTCGGCAGAGTGATGCGGGCGCGACGGAGCAAAGCGAAGGAGTAACAAGTGACACAGTTGATTGAAGCGATGAGAGGCAATGGAAGATGGAAGTGCCATAGCTGTTCGGCGGACAGCAGCGTTGACAAGATGATGCCAAAACCGTGAAGGCGGGCGAATGAGGAAAGCTTGATTGATACGAGTAGATAAATGATTAACAGAGGCAAATAATACAAGGAGTACTGAGCTACCTAAGTACTAGTCCTATATCCTACTATGGTGGGCGATTGCCCAAGTGGTGCTACAGCCGCTTGGTTGCTTCTGCCATGGAGGCAGGGTGCGGGGCCACTTTGCGGCTCCACATACACGAGAGCGGTGCGGGACATCTTGGAAGCACGTAGACCCAGACTGGCGTCCTGACGTTGTTCATCTGCGCCTATCTTTGGTACGTGGACGAGAGGGCGCTTCGCCGACACATGAGCACGGAGCGAGGACCGGAGCGCAGGTACTGGGTGAACATTATCGTGCAACCGGCCGTTCGTGGAGTGTCGGTTGGAGATTGGCCGGACCAGTCATTGTGTGGTTTCGTCGTCACGGAAATGAGCTGGTCACCGACAAGGGTTTTGGTGTCCAATATCCATGTGCCTTTGCTTTATCGAGGAGGGGCACTTGTGGATTATAGTTCTCAGTTAGGGCAGACTTGTGATATTGCGATATCACTGTGACAGTATGGTGGCATACAAATCAAGTAAAAGCACTCTTTTCTCCGCAGGTATCAGCTCTCCCTCTTTCTGGAAGGAGTGTACGACAACCCCGGGTGTCCTCCAAGGGCTTACACGACAACCTTGCAGGACATAAAAAGGTGCCTACGTGACACTACCCATACTGTCTACCATAGGATCATCGACGAAGTGTCACCTGTCGCAGCAATGTGGCACACCCTCGTGGCAGCAGCGTGGAACCCAAATCTCTACAACGTGATCGTCCTCTCCCTCCATCGAGTGGTTAATCCCCCCATCAGATAACGACACTTGGACAGTGAGGTCTTATAGGCACTCAGGGATTATGCCTTGTCGGACTCAAGGGGACTGTCAAAAATATGACTCCGACATGGACCCTCTCATACATCCTTCGGATAATCCGAGCTCTCGGTTCAGGTCCCGCACTGAACCTCCTCGGCAACGGCTGGTCGGTCACGACCGTTCCACTAGAGTCGAGCCGCCCCTAATAAGCAACCACGTCGCCACGCGTGCGGCTAGCGAAAAGAAGCCGTTAATACCGATCTATCATGTTCTGTTATATGTAAGGAGGATGTTTATTCCCTCCTTAGTTTAACCATATCAGTTCTACACATCCTGTTCCCTTTGGTTCCGCGGCCTCGCCGCTGTGTCCTCGCTCTGCTCGCTCCTTGCTTCGATTGCTTTTGCCCGCCACTCTCTACTCACGGTTCTTCGCTTCGCCACCCTCAACCTTTCGCTTCTGACACATCAGTCGCTTCGCTCTCGAGTTCTCTCACATGCGCTCCGTCTACCCTAGAGCCCCAGTGTGTCGCGTCTCTTGCAGCCCTGCGACCAACTCCCTGAGCCAGCACTCGCCTTTCTGCTTCCGCTCCTCCACTACTCCACTACGTCACTCCTGCCTGCTTCATTGTTTCTGCTCGCTTCTGCTCCTGCCGTCCTCGCTCATTGCATTCTTCTTACATCTGTGACCCGGCTTTGGTTTCTGTGACCTGGATTTAGTTTCTTTGACCCGGCTTTGGTTTCTGTGACCCGGCTTTGGTTTCTGTGACCCGGCTTTGTTTTCCGTGACCCGGCTTTGGTTTCCGTGGCCCAGCTTTGGTTTCTTTGACCCGGCTTTGGTTTCAGTGACCTGGGTTTGGTTTCTGTTACCTGGTTTTTGGTTTCTGTGACCCGGCTTTGGTTTCTGTCACCCGGCTTTGGTTTCTGTGACCTGCCTTTGGTTTCTGCGACCCGGCTTTGGTTTTTGTGACACGGCTTTGGTTGATGTGACCCGGCTTTGGTTGTTGTGACCCGGCATTGGTTTCTGTGACCCGGGTTTGGTTTCTTTGACCTGGGTTCGGTTTCTGAGACCCGGCTTTGGTTTCTGTGACCCGGCCTTGGTTTCTGTGACCCGGCCTTGGTTTCTGTGACCCGGCCTTGGTTTCTGTGACCCGGCCTTGGTTTCTGTGACCCGGCCTTGGTTTCTGTGACCCGGCCTTGGTTTCTGTGACCCGGCCTTGGTTTCTGTGACCCGGCCTTGGTTTCTGTGACCCGGCCTTGGTTTCTGTGACCCGGCCTTGGTTTCTGTGACCCGGCCTTGGTTTCTGTGACCCGGCCTTGGTTTCTGTGACCCGGCCTTGGTTTCTGTGACCCGGCCTTGGTTTCTGTGACCCGGCCTTGGTTTCTGTGACCCGGCCTTGGTTTCTGTGACCCGGCCTTGGTTTCTGTGACCCGGCCTTGGTTTCTGTGACCCGGCCTTGGTTTCTGTGACCCGGCCTTGGTTTCTGTGACCCGGCCTTGGTTTCTGTGACCCGGCCTTGGTTTCTGTGACCCGGCCTTGGTTTCTGTGACCCGGCCTTGGTTTCTGTGACCCGGCCTTGGTTTCTGTGACCCGGCCTTGGTTTCTGTGACCCGGCCTTGGTTTCTGTGACCCGGCCTTGGTTTCTGTGACCCGGCCTTGGTTTCTGTGACCCGGCCTTGGTTTCTGTGACCCGGCCTTGGTTTCTGTGACCCGGCCTTGGTTTCTGTGACCCGGCCTTGGTTTCTGTGACCCGGCCTTGGTTTCTGTGACCCGGCCTTGGTTTCTGTGACCCGGCCTTGGTTTCTGTGACCCGGCCTTGGTTTCTGTGACCCGGCCTTGGTTTCTGTGACCCGGCCTTGGTTTCTGTGACCCGGCCTTGGTTTCTGTGACCCGGCCTTGGTTTCTGTGACCCGGCCTTGGTTTCTGTGACCCGGCCTTGGTTTCTGTGACCCGGCCTTGGTTTCTGTGACCCGGCCTTGGTTTCTGTGACCCGGCCTTGGTTTCTGTGACCCGGCCTTGGTTTCTGTGACCCGGCCTTGGTTTCTGTGACCCGGCCTTGGTTTCTGTGACCCGGCCTTGGTTTCTGTGACCCGGCCTTGGTTTCTGTGACCCGGCCTTGGTTTCTGTGACCCGGCCTTGGTTTCTGTGACCCGGCCTTGGTTTCTGTGACCCGGCCTTGGTTTCTGTGACCCGGCCTTGGTTTCTGTGACCCGGCCTTGGTTTCTGTGACCCGGCCTTGGTTTCTGTGACCCGGCCTTGGTTTCTGTGACCCGGCCTTGGTTTCTGTGACCCGGCCTTGGTTTCTGTGACCCGGCCTTGGTTTCTGTGACCCGGCCTTGGTTTCTGTGACCCGGCCTTGGTTTCTGTGACCCGGCCTTGGTTTCTGTGACCCGGCCTTGGTTTCTGTGACCCGGCCTTGGTTTCTGTGACCCGGCCTTGGTTTCTGTGACCCGGCCTTGGTTTCTGTGACCCGGCCTTGGTTTCTGTGACCCGGCCTTGGTTTCTGTGACCCGGCCTTGGTTTCTGTGACCCGGCCTTGGTTTCTGTGACCCGGCCTTGGTTTCTGTGACCCGGCCTTGGTTTCTGTGACCCGGCCTTGGTTTCTGTGACCCGGCCTTGGTTTCTGTGACCCGGCCTTGGTTTCTGTGACCCGGCCTTGGTTTCTGTGACCCGGCCTTGGTTTCTGTGACCCGGCCTTGGTTTCTGTGACCCGGCCTTGGTTTCTGTGACCCGGCCTTGGTTTCTGTGACCCGGCCTTGGTTTCTGTGACCCGGCCTTGGTTTCTGTGACCCGGCCTTGGTTTCTGTGACCCGGCCTTGGTTTCTGTGACCCGGCCTTGGTTTCTGTGACCCGGCCTTGGTTTCTGTGACCCGGCCTTGGTTTCTGTGACCCGGCCTTGGTTTCTGTGACCCGGCCTTGGTTTCTGTGACCCGGCCTTGGTTTCTGTGACCCGGCCTTGGTTTCTGTGACCCGGCCTTGGTTTCTGTGACCCGGCCTTGGTTTCTGTGACCCGGCCTTGGTTTCTGTGACCCGGCCTTGGTTTCTGTGACCCGGCCTTGGTTTCTGTGACCCGGCCTTGGTTTCTGTGACCCGGCCTTGGTTTCTGTGACCCGGCCTTGGTTTCTGTGACCCGGCCTTGGTTTCTGTGACCCGGCCTTGGTTTCTGTGACCCGGCCTTGGTTTCTGTGACCCGGCCTTGGTTTCTGTGACCCGGCCTTGGTTTCTGTGACCCGGCCTTGGTTTCTGTGACCCGGCCTTGGTTTCTGTGACCCGGCCTTGGTTTCTGTGACCCGGCCTTGGTTTCTGTGACCCGGCCTTGGTTTCTGTGACCCGGCCTTGGTTTCTGTGACCCGGCCTTGGTTTCTGTGACCCGGCCTTGGTTTCTGTGACCCGGCCTTGGTTTCTGTGACCCGGCCTTGGTTTCTGTGACCCGGCCTTGGTTTCTGTGACCCGGCCTTGGTTTCTGTGACCCGGCCTTGGTTTCTGTGACCCGGCCTTGGTTTCTGTGACCCGGCCTTGGTTTCTGTGACCCGGCCTTGGTTTCTGTGACCCGGCCTTGGTTTCTGTGACCCGGCCTTGGTTTCTGTGACCCGGCCTTGGTTTCTGTGACCCGGCCTTGGTTTCTGTGACCCGGCCTTGGTTTCTGTGACCCGGCCTTGGTTTCTGTGACCCGGCCTTGGTTTCTGTGACCCGGCCTTGGTTTCTGTGACCCGGCCTTGGTTTCTGTGACCCGGCCTTGGTTTCTGTGACCCGGCCTTGGTTTCTGTGACCCGGCCTTGGTTTCTGTGACCCGGCCTTGGTTTCTGTGACCCGGCCTTGGTTTCTGTGACCCGGCCTTGGTTTCTGTGACCCGGCCTTGGTTTCTGTGACCCGGCCTTGGTTTCTGTGACCCGGCCTTGGTTTCTGTGACCCGGCCTTGGTTTCTGTGACCCGGCCTTGGTTTCTGTGACCCGGCCTTGGTTTCTGTGACCCGGCCTTGGTTTCTGTGACCCGGCCTTGGTTTCTGTGACCCGGCCTTGGTTTCTGTGACCCGGCCTTGGTTTCTGTGACCCGGCCTTGGTTTCTGTGACCCGGCCTTGGTTTCTGTGACCCGGCCTTGGTTTCTGTGACCCGGCCTTGGTTTCTGTGACCCGGCCTTGGTTTCTGTGACCCGGCCTTGGTTTCTGTGACCCGGCCTTGGTTTCTGTGACCCGGCCTTGGTTTCTGTGACCCGGCCTTGGTTTCTGTGACCCGGCCTTGGTTTCTGTGACCCGGCCTTGGTTTCTGTGACCCGGCCTTGGTTTCTGTGACCCGGCCTTGGTTTCTGTGACCCGGCCTTGGTTTCTGTGACCCGGCCTTGGTTTCTGTGACCCGGCCTTGGTTTCTGTGACCCGGCCTTGGTTTCTGTGACCCGGCCTTGGTTTCTGTGACCCGGCCTTGGTTTCTGTGACCCGGCCTTGGTTTCTGTGACCCGGCCTTGGTTTCTGTGACCCGGCCTTGGTTTCTGTGACCCGGCCTTGGTTTCTGTGACCCGGCCTTGGTTTCTGTGACCCGGCCTTGGTTTCTGTGACCCGGCCTTGGTTTCTGTGACCCGGCCTTGGTTTCTGTGACCCGGCCTTGGTTTCTGTGACCCGGCCTTGGTTTCTGTGACCCGGCCTTGGTTTCTGTGACCCGGCCTTGGTTTCTGTGACCCGGCCTTGGTTTCTGTGACCCGGCCTTGGTTTCTGTGACCCGGCCTTGGTTTCTGTGACCCGGCCTTGGTTTCTGTGACCCGGCCTTGGTTTCTGTGACCCGGCCTTGGTTTCTGTGACCCGGCCTTGGTTTCTGTGACCCGGCCTTGGTTTCTGTGACCCGGCCTTGGTTTCTGTGACCCGGCCTTGGTTTCTGTGACCCGGCCTTGGTTTCTGTGACCCGGCCTTGGTTTCTGTGACCCGGCCTTGGTTTCTGTGACCCGGCCTTGGTTTCTGTGACCCGGCCTTGGTTTCTGTGACCCGGCCTTGGTTTCTGTGACCCGGCCTTGGTTTCTGTGACCCGGCCTTGGTTTCTGTGACCCGGCCTTGGTTTATGTGACCCGGACTCGGCTTCTGTGACCCGGCTTTGGTTGCTGTGACCCGGCATTGGTTTCTGTGACCCGGCTTCGGTTTCTGTGACCTGGCTTTGGTTTCCGTGACCGGCCTTGGTTTCCGTGACCCGGCTTTAGTTTCTGTGACCCGGCTTTGGATTCTCTGACCCGGCTTTGGTTTCCGTGACCCGGCTTTGGGTTCCGTGACCCGGCTTTGGTTTTCGTGACCCGGCTTTGGTTTCTGTGACCCGGCTTTGGTTTTTGTGACCCGGCGTTGGTGTCGGTGATCCAGCTTTGGTTTCTGTGACCCGATCTTTGTTTCTGTGACCGGGCTTTGGTTTCTGTGGCCCGGCTTTGTTTTTTCTGACCCAACTTTTGTTTATGTGACCCAGCTTTGGTCTCTGTGACCCGGCTCTGGTTTCTGTGACCCGGCTTTGGTTTCTGTGACCCGGCTTTGGTTTCTGTGACCCGGGTTTTGTTTCCGTGACCCGGCTTTTGTTTCTGTGACCCGGGTTTAGTTTCTGTTGTCAGAATATTGCTTGTGCTTCCAGTGAGTGGACGCGGTCACAAGGACGAGCGTTTAAGGTGAGGACAGAAGCACAAGCAGAAGCATAGTGGAGATGGCGGCGGAAAGCGGAATGGACGCGGAAGCAAGAGGAATGCGGAGGAATGTGATGTGGGCGCAGCACAGAAGGTACGGGCGCTGAGGAATTGTTGAGCAGAGTGGACGCAATACTTTTGGAGAGAAGGACGGAAGCTTCCTCGAAGGTGCGGGCGTTGCTGATGTATGAATGACGTTAACAGGAAGAAACCGGGCATAGTGCGAGAGCACGGGCGCTAGGCAGGCAAGGAAGGCAAGGGAACTGGAGGCGGCCCAAAGGACGAGCCTGATGAGGAATCCAATAGATTGATTATGTAAATGAATACAAGGACTATAAATAGCTGCTCCTATACTAGAACGCTTCGGTGAGCGGGCACAGGAGTGAAGTGGCGACTCGAGCAAGAGAGAGAGAGAGAAGGAGCGCCTTGAGACCATGATTCGGCTTTGCTAGCCGTACGCATAGAGGAGTGACGTGCACCAGAGCGATCTCCGCAGGTGCTTTCGCCTTGACCGTTGCTGCACAAAACCTTTGGCTCGGTAGTGGCGAGGTTCGCACGATTGTTGGTTGTAAGACCGTTTGGTCTTTGGTCGTATGGCTCCGGAGAAGAACCTGCGCGGTCACTCTTTATTTTCTGAGCAGTTGCACTCCTTGAAATGATCTCCAGATAATGTCTGACACCCCCCTTAGATCGGGAGAGGGGTGCAAGCCCTGAATGGTAGGCCGGGGAGTCCTGCTTATGTGGAGGCACAGCACAGAGAGATCTTGGAAGGTTTTGGAGGCGGTGGATGCCTCAGCACCAGGTTGTACAGGGAGGAGATAAAACCTGGGTGATGCAGTAGGTTGTGAGCAGAGTCAGTGAGTGGAGTGGCTGGAGGGTCAGCAGGAGGGGAGAAGGCAGAGGTTGTCAGTAGTACGGCGGGGATCTCTGTGGGGTTGTTGCAAGGCAGTGTCGGTTTGCAGTAGGAAGCAGATCGGTTCCAGTCACACACCCACATAGTTCTTGGACTTAGACCATACTTAGGTCTGCGCAGGTTGTGCGCGGTGACAACCCTGCAGAGGCAGTCGGTCCAGATCTGTGAGGTCATGTGATGCGTTTGCATGAAACGGTCTGCTTCCTTCAGGAGACGGTTGACGAGGAGTTTGCCGTGAGCAGGGACTGTGGTCAGCAATGTTCTGTGGGTCATGTAGTAGTCTGTGAGGAAGGTATGAAGGGGTGCATGCGCAGTGTTGGAGAGAATGAGGCGAGGAGGTCTGTCAAAGTGCTTGGCCTGTTGTCCGAGCCAGTCCCTGAGCGCAGGGACAGCTCCGCCCAGTGTACAAAGAGAGAGAACAGTGCAGTACTGTGAGAATCGGTCATGAATGAAGATGAAGTTGCTATGACGGGCAGTTTAGTAGGTAGATGGAGGTTGGATGAGTTCGACGTGCAGCGAGTCAAAGCTGCAGAGAGAGGTTTGAAAGGAGAGAGGAGGAGAGGAGGACACGGTGTACATCTCAAGACCATACTCCTCAGATCCAATCTCAGTCACAGGCTCGACTACTCCTAACATAACAGCATTGTTAGGAGCATGGTCCACATTAGCAGGAACGGTAGGAGAGGGCGGGACTTCCATGTTGTTGGCTGGGGCTGAAAGCCAGCTTGAGCTTCCCATCCGGTTGTAGTAGCGCTGACGGCGCTCTTCCGCCCAGTTGGGTTGCTCGCCATAAGAATTGTCGGGTTTCCGGTCCAGCCATTCATCGGTGGCGCGGTGATCGAAGACGTGCGGCAGGTGGTTGCGGCGGCCACACTTGGTCCCCTTGAGCGGACCGTGGCGGATGGTGTTGGAGTAGGAGGGGAAGCGGTTGATCATGCGGCTGTCAGCAGTAGCGGCCATGGTCTCGAATGCGTTGGTGGCGATGGTGGTCTTGCGTGCTTGCTTGACGACCTAGTCCAGTTCTGCTGCCATGAGCTTGGGACTGCTGACGGTGATGGTCAGCTGGTCAACACGCAATTGCAGCAGGATTTGCTGGATGATATCATACTAACCCGGAAGGCCGGAGATGATGCCGGTGCAGATGACAGTAGGAGGGAGGTAAATTTTCATTTCCTTGAGGTCGCGGGCAATGGTGGTGACGACTGCGATGTAGCTGTCCATGTTCGTATGGGCGGCGAAGGGCACGGAGAATAGCAACATGATTTTGATGCCGCATGCAGTGGAGGTGTTGTTGCTGAAGCGTTCTTCAAGGGCCTTCCTGATCTCATGGGTCTTGGAACCGAGAGTGCGAATGTCTTCATGAAGCTCAGGAGAGGAGGTGGTCATGATGGTCATGAGGGCGGTGCTGTTGGCGACTTCCCAAGGGGCATGAGAGATGGTGGATGCAGAGGCAGCTGCAACGGGAGCGGAAGACGAGGCGGAACCTTGACCAGGATTTGACACGGTTCATCCGGAGGGATCGTTTCCTAGAGTTGAGGCAGATGCGGCAGAGGCAGTGGCGACAGTTGGTTCTATTCCAGTGTCAGTGTTGGTGAGGAGGTGGCTGAGGGTGACTCCCTCAACCTTCTGCGTCCCAAAGAAGAGAGACACTGAGTAGCTCCACAGCTTGTAGTTACTAGTTCAATCAGGCTTCACAACGAGCTTGGGGAGACCGGATAGAGTGAGGGCGGAGGCCACGACGCAGTTATCGTGGAGGCAATGATGAATAGATTGATGAGAGGCGGCTCGAGACAGCGACGCGAGATGGCGGCATGATGATTGCTGATAAAGAGGAAGAGCAACCGAAATGATGGCGGAGGGTAGATAATTGAGCACAGAATCAGAACGGCGGCGACTGCTGAAGATGAAGTGGGCGCAGGGACAGAGCCACGTGCGCAGCCGGCAGAGATGATGAAGAAGCGGAAACGACTGCTGTTGATGAGGAGGAGTTGGCACAGGGGCAAAACCTCGTGCATGAAATCACCAAGAGGAAGTGGAGTGGTGCTGCCACAACACCTTTAGTCAGAAGTAGCGTTGCCACCGCAGTTCTTCTGGCGACCACAGTTCTTCGAGACGGAGGAGGGTGATGAAAGCGGAAAGTGGGTGCGGTCAACAACGGCGAGCACGAAAATGTTAGGTGTGTTACTTGATCTCTGATACCATGTCAAAATATTTCTTATGCTTCTAGTGAGTGGACACGGTCACAAGGACGAACGTTTAAGGTGAGGGCAGAAGCACGAGCAGAAGCAGAGTGGAGAAAGCGGCGGAAAGCGAAATGGACGCGGAAGCGAGAGGAATACGGAGGAATGTGATGTGGGCGCAGCACAGAAGGTGCGGGCGCTGAGGAATGGTTGAGTAGAGTGGGCGCAACACTTTTGGAGAGAAGGACGAAAGCTTCCTCGAAGGTGCGGGCATTGCTGATGTATGAGTGACGTTAACAGGAAGAAACCGGGCGCAGTGCGAGAGCAAGGGCGCTGAGCAGGCAAGGAGGGCAAAGGAACTGGAGGCGGCCCAAAGGGCGAGCCTGATGAGGAATAACATAGATTCATTACGTAAATGAATACAAGGACTATGAATAGCTGCTCCTATACTAGCGCGCTTCGGTGAGCGGGCACAGGAGTGAAGAGGCGACTCGGGCAAGAGAGAGAGAAGGAGCGTCTCGAGACCACGATTCGGCTTTGCTAGCCGTACGCATAGAGAAGTGACATGACCGGGGCGATCTCCGTAGGTGCTTTCGCCTGGACCGTTGCTGCACGAAACCGTTGGCTCGGTAGTGGCGAGGTTCACACGATTGTTGGTCGTGAGACCGTTTGGTCTTTGGTCCTATGGCTCCGGAGATAAACCTGCGCGGTCACTCTTTATTTTCTCAGCGGTTGTACCCCTTGAAACGATCTGCGAGATAATGTCTGACATCTGTGACCCGGCTTTGGTTTCTGTGACACGGCTTTGGTCTCTGTGACCCGGCTTTGGTTTCCGTTACCCGGCTTTGGTTTTTGTGGCCCGCCTTTGGTTTCCCTGACCCGGCTTTGGCATTTGTGACCCGGGTTTGGTTTCTGTGACCCGGGTTTGGATTCTGTGACCCGGGTTTGGTTTCTGTGATCCGGCTTTGGTTGGTGTGACCCGGCTTTGGTTTATGTGACCCGGCGTTGGTTTCTGTGACCCGGGTTTGGTTTCTGTGACCCAGGTTCGGTTTCTGTGACCCGGCTTTGGTTTCTGCGATCCAGCTTTGGTTGTTGTGACCCGGCTTTGG
>SZWC01027385.1:18311-30272 GCA_023375785.1 Penium margaritaceum | reverse complement strand
ACACACACACACGCACACACCCACACGCCCACGCTCACGCACACGCACACGCACACGCACACCCACACACACACCCACACGCACATGCACACGCACACGCACACGCTCACGCTCACGCTCATGCTCACACTCACGCACAGACACGCATGCACGCACACATGTGCGCATGCAAGCGTGTTTGCACAATTGCACACGCACAGTAATGTATGTGCACACAGACATGCACGAATGCACTGTCACAAATACACACGCGCAGATGCAAACGCACAAACGAACAGTGGTGTGACTGTTCGTTTATCTGTGTACTGGGTACACAAATGCGCATGCACAGATGCACAAACACAAATGCACAAGTGTGCACCTGAACGAATGCACACGCGCTACCATGAAAAAAAAAAAGAGCTGTTTCTTCTCTTTTGGTAGACTTCTAGACGCCCACCCCCCAGGGTCAGAGGAGGGGGAAAGTAGAAAGGAAAAGGAATAAATAAATAAAAAATCAGTCCGCAACCCCAACTCACCTCCTAACACATGCCCGACACTCTTAGACCTGGATAACGTACAGATCCCCCCCCCCCCTCCCCCTCCTCCCAGGCCAACCACTCGTCGTCCCCCCGCCAATGTCCTCAGCCACCTCCTCCCTGGTTTTTTCTGGTCGGGCAGCAGGGTAGCAAACAGGAAAGGAGCATCAGCTACTGCAGGAGCAGGAGGAGCCGCTGCAGCAGGAGTAGCCGTGTCAACGGCAAATGCAGCTGCAGCAGCAGCTCAACTACCCTGATCTCTACCCTAACCCTCCACCCCCCCCCACACCATGGTTTTGAAGGGTGTGCAACGGACCATTGCATTCGGACCAAATGAAAACAATGTAGCACACAAGCAATCGCGCAAGCGCGAATGCACATAACTCACATATTCACATAGCACACAAATGCATACAACACACGAATCCACATCACACACAAATTTGCATGACACACGAATTCACATCACACACAAACTTGTATGACACACGAATTCACATCACACACAAATTTGTACGGCACACGAAATTCACAGGCAGCATCCAACAACGCATGGAGGCATTCCACTCACACCAGCACTGCTGCCACGGCAATCGTCTACTGTGACGAGTGCGGATCGTTGGAACATCGCAGTGAGGACCGCAAACCCGGCAGCGATGATGAGCGCGGCGAAGAGGACGAAGCGCCGCGAAGAAGGCGACGACGGTCCGAGGGAAGAAGGCAACCAGGAGAGGGAGGCGAGACCGGATGAAGCAGGGCCTGCTGTGGCCATTGAGACTGCCTTGGGGCTGTGGCGTGAGGATGAGGAGGAGGAAGCGGAAGAGGGAAGAGGGGCGGATGCGGAGGTGGACGAAGTGGCGGAAGCAGAGGCGGCGGATGGGGACCCTCCCACAACTACGCCCACCCCTACTCCCGCCCGTGAGTGCGCGCTGCTGCGCATAGTGGGGGGGGGGGGGGGGGGGGCGGGGTTGTGTGCGTATTTGTGTGTGTGCTTCAAAGGATACTTGCGGAGGGCCAGTAGAGACGGCGGGAGGGAGCGATGGACGCGACAGGGAGGGAGGGAGGGACGAATCGGAGGGAGAAGGAATCGAGTGACGGAGAGAACACGAGCAACCAGGGAGAGAAGGAGGTGAGAGGGAGAGAAAGAGGGATGCAGATCGCGCGTCGACCCAGCTTGTTCTTCTCTCAAGGTGGGGGCGGCAGCAGTGACGGAGCCCCACACGCAACGGCGGCGACCACTTGTGCGCCGATCGGTGCTCGTGTGCTCTTCTACCAAGCTGCCACCGCGCTTTTCCCTCCTACGATCCTCCCGTCCGATGTCGCTGCTTCGCCATGCTGCCTTCGAGTCGGCGGCGGCGAGCCGGGGCGGGTGGAAGGGCTTGGGAGGTGGTTGGCGGGAGCGTGCGAGAGGCAGAGAAGGCGTGGAGGTCAGCGGTGTGGCAGTCAACCCTGTGACTCATCGCGGCCAGCTGCAAGGCGACGGCCAGCGGTGCCTCCGCGTCGCAGGGAGAGCCGAGCTCGGGCGGCTAATTCCCAAATCACCCCCATTTTCGGCCGACCATGTCTGAGACTCACCCATTCTATGAACAAAGAACTAGATCGCCCCCATTAAAAAAACTTCTAACTAGGTCGCACCCATTTTTACATAATTTTCCCAAGTTTCCCCCATTATGAGAATTATGGCTACGTTTCTCCCATTAATAAGGGCGAATTATCCAGAATTTTCTGAAAGTGGGGGCAATACTTCGATAGTATTTCATGCTTACTAGGCGTCCTAGCCATAATTCCCCGAAGCACCAAAAGTGGGGGCGACCTGGCTAGAACTTTCCGGAATGGGGAATAAATAGCTATTTTCTTCAAAATGGGGGCGTCTCAGAAATGCTGGAGCGAGAATGGGGGCGACTTACAAAGTCGCCCGAGGTCGGGCCTTACTATAGCCTTTTTTTCTTTTCTTTTTTCAGGGTTTCGTGCCCCAACTCTTATGGATGAAGTGAACTGTGCCCCTAGCCTAAGGATTAAACTGAATCACTCCCTCGGTTTAAATATTCATAAAAAATGTAACAGGTAGTCTCACTTTGATTACATAATTCCATGTATTGGCTGAATTTTCGTGAATTTTAAAACAATGTGCCCCCTCATTCACTCGATTCCCTTGCCTCTTCGGAATCAAACCGAAGAGGAGTCATCGCTCGCAATAAAGCGATGACATGTTCTTTTTCCCTTAGGAACGATCAAAATCTCAATTTTGCGATGCAGATTGCGTTTGAACCAGAAAAACAAATTAGAGTTAAATGATTTATTCTTGCGTTGGCACCTAGTGGCCCTCTTATCGTAGGCCCCACACATGCCCGCATAGAAATAAAAGAAGAAAAACGGAATTATGGAAGGTGTGATCTATGTTCTGCACGTAAAATTGGGGGGTTTGTTCTCTTGACAAAAAACGAAATGGGGATTTTCAATCAATTGGAATGAAGAAAAAACACCATTTTTCCCAAGACTCACAAACCCACAAATTTTACACGTGAAAACCCAATTCAAAACCCATCACCCCGAATTGCATTCGAGGGGTTGGGTTTTTTGTTTTTGCGAAGGCGCTTGCTAAGCCCAACAAGTTCCTTCACAAAGCATGGGAAGTTTTGGACCCCCCATGCAAACATACCGCTGTTGTTGATGGATGCCCTCACGGAGTACTGTGACCTGTCGGCTCATGTCCATCCACGTGCACATGCCTGAGGTGGGCCCGACGGCGGCAGGGCTCTGGTGGCGCTCAGCGGCACCGTGAGGAGTGGAACCTGTGAGGGGCTCGACGGCCTGCACTGGGGTGCAGCATCTGTGTTTGTGCTTGCTGCAGGTTTGTAGTGCTTCAGACTCTGGTTCTAGCCGTTCAGACGGCACCTGATTCTAATATGTTGGCCCTGAGTTATGACTGTTTCCGTTTTGTGGCTAGCTGATGCACAACGAGACGCTACCATGGTGTGTGGTGCGAACTCCTGTGAACGCCGGCGGCTACCCGCATGCCGCGGGTAGTGGCCGGCGGCCGGTGCGCAGCGGCAGCAGCCGGACAGCATTGACCGACCGGCGCCGGCCAGCGGGCAGCGCGCAGCGACTGGCGGCAGGCGGCTGGTTGGAGACGGCGGCCGGCGGCGGACGAGGGACGGCCAGCGGGCGGCCAGCCGGCGGGCGGCGTGCTTGGCATCACCGAGCAGTAGCGGCAGCGGCGATTGTAGTGACGGCAGCGGCGAAGGCGGCGGCAGCGACGGCAGCGACGGCAGCGGTGACATCGGCAATGGCAGCAACGGTGGTAGCAGCGGCAGCGGCGGTAGCGGCGGCAGCGCCAGCTGCGGCGGTAGCGGCAGCAGCGGCAGCGGAGACAGCAATGGCAGCAACGGCAATGATAGTAGTAGCCGGCGTGGCTGATGCCTTGAGCGCCATAACACCAGGGGACACCACAGCCAAAACAACAGCGACAACAGCAGCACAAGTGGCAGCGGCAACACCGAACAGCCACGAATAGCAGGGTTGGTGGCTGTGATGGCAGCGGCCAGCAGCGGCTCACAGCAGCGGACATCAGCAGCAGCAGCGTAGTCATGCCGCCCAAAGCCTCACAGACGGCGGGGAAAGGGGAGGCCAGCACGGATGTGGTCTTCTCCGCTGCTGGCACTGGAGCCATGGACACAGCGAGCGACAGTCGCGCCACCAGTCCACGCACTCATGCGATCGCCAGGCTGCTCGACGAACAAAACAACATTCGATCAAGTCTGCTGGACATGCAGCAGTCTCTCGAGCTGCTGTCACAGCAGGTCGTAGTTCAGAGGACGCCACGGGCGTGCTGGCAGCAACGTGGAGGCATGCCAGGCATGGAGCGCATGGCAGACGACGGTGACTCCACGAACGAGTACCTCAGCAAGGATTTTGATGACGATGTGGAGCACGAAGGACAATAGGTAGATGCTCTAGGGGAGCAGGGCGTGCCTGATGGCGGCACTACAGACACAATGGACGCTCTGAAGGTGGCGCAACGCGTCACAACAGTCATAGGGAGGGTCAGGGCCCGCGCACGGGTGGCCTCTCAGGTGGCACTACCCACTGAGAAGCCATCCAAGGAGTTTGACACTCCACCACCGTAGTACTCTCCCACGGTTGGCTTCGATGCCTGGTTCATGCGCTTGGACCAGTGGGCGATGGCAGAGGGGGTCTGGCTGTACTACCACACTCGGTACCAGACCGATGATCTCCGCCAGTGTGTGATGGCTTGCTGCGCCGTGCATGGCCTGACCATGGTTGTCCGCGAGGATTGCGTGCTGAACTATGCCCCCTTTGTCTGGGACTACTTCAGCGGTACAGGCGCTGACCCTTGCGGTGCCTGGGACCTACCCAGCACCTTGCTGGAGGGTGAGACAACAGCCACTCACGCCCAGCATGTTGCCGATTTCAACTAGCTCCGCCAGGGTGAGTCGGAGTCTCCAGCTGAGTACTGGCACCGGGCCATGCGGCTCTACACCCGACTGGGGACACTGGCCCCTTCTCAGCTAGGCGCACTGACCACGATCATGCTGGGCATCGCTGAGCGGTACACAGCCATGTTCACCATCTACAGCCATCACAAGCTTGAGCGTCGCTCCCGTCGCCTCACCCTACTGCAGTGGGCCCAGCGTATCTATTTGGAGCAGATAAGGGTGACTGAGGCGGCTCGTCTCCACCGGGAGCTCTTGGCCAGTATTGCTGCCATGGCAGTTTCTTCTTGCAGCGCCCCTCAGACCTTAGCGGCGTCCACCTCCTCCTCTCCTGCGAGTGCTTCAGCGGCTCAGGGGAAGAAGGGCAAGGGGCACGGTGACGGCAGGAAGGGGGGAGGACAGGGGACAGCACCTACCAGGGGTGGCTCCGGCAGCAGCAGCCGCGAGGTGACCTGCTACAGTTGCGGCGGCCCCAATCGCTACACCGACTACACGAGTTTGACTGGCCGCCCCATCGACTGGCAACGCGTCACACGTGGGATCCGCCAGGCCTATGAGGCCTATTCTACCTCCTCGTCTGGTGCCTCCTCCGCCCAAGAGTCATCAGCTGCACGGATTGCTGATGTTTCACCCACCGCGGCCCCCGCGACCCCTCCTGACAACGCGGCCCGACGCCTTGCAAAGCTTGCGCAGGTCGTCCATACCCTTCAGGGAGGTACGCACGTGCGGACTGAGCCAATTGTGTCCATTGCTTGTTTCATATCTGGGGAGTTGCATGGTGATGATCGTTCTGTTGTGTCTGCTATGGAGTCTGAGTGGCTTGATGGTCCTGATGAGCTGGTATGGTTGGATGACTATTAGCACCTTCTCTTACATGTTGAGCAGGCCCAGCACCCCAGTGATATTCCTGTTGAGTCTTTGTGCTCTGTTGCCCGCTGTTCCATCACCACGTCCACCAGGACTGCTAATGGCTCTTGGATTGTCGATTCTGGCGCTACACACCACATGACCTGTCGTCGTGACATGTTCGTCATGTTTGTTCCTGTTGGTTCCGTCCATTCTATCCGCACAGCTGCTGGCCAGGAGGTGCCACTGCGTAATGTCGGTGTCGTCCAGTTCAGTGGTCCCTCTGGCCCCGTGTATGTCTCTGATATTCTGTTTGTGCCTGGTCTCGAGCTCAGCCTCCTTTCCGTTCGTGCTTTCACCCGCAAGGGGCTGGGCATCATCCACGTCGGCGATGACGCCACCATCTTTGTCCAGGCCTTTGGCGAGGTTGTCCTGCGCGGTGAGCTCCGTCATGACCTCTATTTTGTCACTTGCGCTCGCCTCCCGGCGTCTCTCCTGCCACCCGGCCCGACCGCGCGTGTCTTTGTCACTGGCACCCTGTCCCCTGACCAACATCGCCGCCTTCATCGACGTCTCTGTTATGTCCACCTTGATGCGGTTGAGCGCCTTGTGTGTGACACTCCCGCACTCGGCCTTGATGCGGCCTCCTTTGTGGTGCCGCCCAAGAACGACTGTCTCGCGTGTGCGCAGGGCAAGATGCACCGGTCTCCTTTCCCAGACTCCATCCCGAAGTCCACTCGGCCACTTCAGCTGGTCCACTCGGAAATGCTTGGACCGCTTCACAGAGTTTTAGGATGATCGTGGGCGGTACATCCTGACACTAACGGATGACTTCACCTGCATACGCCTGGTCTATAGTCTCCGTCAGAAGAGTGACACATTTCCCACTATCCAGCGTTGGCTGGCTATGGTTGAGCGCCAGTCGCGTCAGACCCTGGATGTCTTTCGCTCCGACCGTGGGGGAGAGTGTATGGGCGAACTTCATAGCTGGCTCACCGAGCGCGGGGTCGACCACCGCTACTTTGCTCCTACCACTCCTCAGCAGAACGGGGTCTCGGAGTGGTGGAACCGCACGAAGGAGGATGCTGTCCGTGTGATGCATGTTGATTGTGGTCTCCCTGAGACATTTGCCTTTGAGGGCTTCGCTTACATGACATGGGTGTGGAACCGCATCCCGCACGGTCCCCTTCCTTGCCACACCATGCCGTACGAGCTTTGGTACGGTCACGGTGTCGACCTGCGCCTTGCGCGCATCTTGGGCTCTCTCGCTTGTGTCTGGTTCACCCTGGAACAGTAGGGCTCCAATGTCTCTCCTCGCGGCCGCCTCTGCGCCTTTGTGGGGATCGCTCCCCGCTCCAAGGCCTGGCATTTCTGGGACCTGTCCCGCATTCGCATTGTCGAGTCTCGCGATGCGACGTTCTTCGAGAACCTCTGCTTTCGCCACCTTGTTCGCATGCTGGCTCTTCCACCGACGCATGCTTTGGGCTGTCCTAGCCCTCGTGTGGTGGGGGAGGAGCCCGCGGGTGTTGCCCCCCGAGTGCCGGGACCTCTCTCTGACCTGGCTATCATTGCTGGCTGTCCCTCTCGGATCCCAGCCTCGGATCCCACGCCTAACTCAGCTCCGGATCCCTCGCCTGCCTCGGCTCCGGATCCCTCGCCGACCGGGTCCCCTCCCGTGCCGCGTTTGCCATCAGCTCTGTCCTCACCACCTCCAATCTCACTTGCGGGTACGGTGCCTGCCTCACCTCCCCCAGTGGCGGCTCCGGCATCCCCGACGCCTGTCTCGCCCGCTCACCCGACCGCTGGGCCTGCTGTCCCTACACCGGCTGACTCACCTCAGTTTCCCTCCAGCACATAGTCTCATACACCGGGTGGTCGGCTGCGTCCCCTGCCCTCCCGTAGCGTTCACAGCGGTGACCGTGGCAGGATGGCCCTCAGTCTCAGTGCACAGGGCCTTGAGGAGGTACACCCGGGCTGCCCAACTGGTCGTGCTCTGATTGCGTACGCGCATGCCTGTGCCGTTGATGCAACGATAGCCTCGACTAGTGTCACCCCCACGCCCTCTGCTTCGGCCCTTGTTGCGCAGGGCTCGACCTCGTCGGCCTCACATCCAAGTACTCTCCGCTAGGCTCTGGCCGGCCCTGATGCCGACCACTGGTGGGCTGCGTATCAGGAGGAGCTTGCTGCCCTCGTAGACCACGGTGTCCTTGAGCTCGTTGACCTACCGCCACGCCGCAAGGCCGTACAGGCAAAATGGGTCTTGCGTAAGAAGTTGAAGTAGGATGGCTCTCTGGATCGCTACAAGGCTCACCTGAAAGCAAAGGGCTTCTCACAGTTCGAGGGCGTAGACTACACCGACACATTTGCTCTTGTCGAGCGGGATGAGCACGGTGCGAGCCCTTCTGGGCATGGCTGCCCAGCACGACTGGGAACTGCACCAGATGGACGTCAGTAATGCCTTCCTCCATGGGCATCTTCATGAGGAGATCTACATGGTGCAGCCACCTGGCTTCGAGGATGGCAGAGGCCGCGTGTGCCGGCTGCGGAAGGCCTTGTATGGCCTCAAACAGTCGCCGCGGTGCTGGAACCACGAGATCGCTGGCACACTGCAGCGTGCGGGCTACATTCAGAGAGACACAGACCCCTCTCTCTTTGTGACGAAGAGCCCTGCTCCATTGACCGCGATCCTCGTCTACGTGGATGACCTGCTGATTGCGTCTCCGGATCTGGAGGCCGTGCAGACAGCAAAAGCCATCCTACAAATCGTGTACAAGATGAAAGATATGGGGTCTGCGTCCGTCTTCCTCAGCATGGAGATCGTGCGCGATCGCGTCTGGCGCAGTCTCACAGTACATGAGGCGCGGTATGCACTAGCTGTGGATTAGATGTTTGCTAATCTGCTTTCCACTGTACACAGCGCCTCCACCCCCATCACTCCTGAGGGACAAAAGGCACTGAAGGTCAACGAACCAGCTGCTTTGAGGGAGCCAGTCGATCAGACCCTGTACCTGCGAGTCATCGGCTCGCTCATGTACTTGGCCACCACGACACGGCCGACATCACATTTGTCGTCAACCTTCTTGCCCAGTTTTCGCAGGCCCAGAGGCAACCGACACTTGATGCCGCTCTACGCGTTGTGCGCTACGTCGTGTCCACTCCCCGCCTCGGTCTTACCTATCGGCGGCAGCTGTCTGTCGTACTTGACGGTTACACGGACATCGACTGGGCATGGAGCCCTGACGGTAGAAGCCGTACCGGCTACATCTTCTTGCAGTACTGCTGTCCCGTGGCGTAGCGGGAAACAAGGATGCATTGCGCGCACCTCATCTGAGGAAGAGTATGTAGCACTAGGAGCTGGCACTGCTGAGAGTGTCTTGCTTGTTCGGCTCCTTCGCGCGCTCTGCCAGTCCGTTCCTCCTGTTGTATTGCGGTGTGACAACCAGAGTGCTCACACCATCGCTCAGAGTTCCGACGTCTTCCATGCTCGCACAAAGCACATCGGCGTTGAGTACCACTTCGTCCGTGACCTGGTGCAGCGGCGTGAGGTTGAGATCGTCTGGGTTGGCACGAACGATCAGAAGGCTGATTTCTTGACAAAGGCACTTGGTCGTCGAAAATTCCACGAGGGTGTTCGTGCTGTTGGTCTACACCTCGCCCCTGATGCGGGCTGAGCTTGTACAGTGATGTTGGTCTCTGTTCGTGTGTGACTGTCCCTTGTCCTCTGTGTTCCTTGTGGCTGCCCTCAGTGTGTGCCCGTGCATGGACCTGTATTCGCCATTCGGTCATGGGGGATCGTTGTTGATGGGTGCCCTCACGGAGCACTGTGACCTGTCGGCTCATGTCCATCCACGTGAAGATGCCTGAGGTCGGCCCGACGGCGGCAGGGCTTTGCTGGCGCTCGGCGCCACCGTGAGGAGTGGAGCCCGTGAGGGGCTCGACGACCTGCACTGGGGTGCAGCATCTCTGTCTGTGCTTGCTGCAGGGTTGTCGTGCTTCAGACTCCGGTTCTAGCCGTTCAGACGGAGCCTGATATCGATATGCTGACACTGAGTTATGACTGTTTTCGTTTTTGTGGCTAGCTGATGCACAGAGAAACGCTACTCTGGTGTGTAGTGTGAACCGAGAGCGGTCGCCCCTACGTAAGCGTGTGTGGCTCATTTGAGTAGCTCTCCTTGCATGTGCTTTCTGTTGACAAGCACTTGACGTCTGTGTGCGTCGTCTGACTAGACCCTTGCCGTTTCCTGCTTGGTGTCACACATAGTGGGCAGTCTAATCAGGCAACTTCCAGGAAGTTTCTCAACCGCAAACCAAAGTGAGAAGAAGAACAAACCCATCCACATATGGGATTTTTGTTGTCCAACTAAGACATGATGTTGGGCTGTTCAAGTGTCAAACAATAGGGGTCCACCTTGGTCGCTGTTCGGCACATAAAATGCTAGGGCAAACTTTTCTGAAGTGACGTATTCGCACTGCGCGTGCACCGTTTATGTCGAGTCAATGAGCGTTTAGACGCGGATGTCGGCCTGATTTAAACGTTTGAGGACGATGGCGAAAATTTTCCTCGTCTCTCCCGTATGCCGTCTACAGACGCGATAAGTGCATGCTCAGCACACGGAAGAGTCGATGAGAGGCTGTACGCTGGGAAATGGGACATGGGTATGGGATCCACATGGCCTGAAAGGCCACGAGCGGTGGAGAATCCATTAAAATTCGCGAAAATCCGCTTCTCTCTCCACCGTGGTTCACCGCCGCCCTGCCACGAATGACAATGGAAAAATCACGGCATCTGGCATAGGTCACCGCCAAAGGTCGGCACTCGCCGCTGATGCGAATACAAATGCAGAGTGTCAGTTAAAGATGGGGGAGAGAATAGGCATATATCACAAAACTATCCAAAATGCTCTCAAATAGACATTGTCTAAAGATCCAGAAATAAGATTGCTTTCGATGGCCGTTTGATGGAAAATTAGAAACAAAACAAAACAAAAAGGCATGGAAAATGGAAAAAATGAGGAAAAAGGAATTTGACTGCTTAGCACTCGTAACCTCAACAAACCGAAGAAATACATTCCACATATCTTTCATACTTTCACGAAAAGACCACGCACGTCAAGATCGCCGTCACTTGACACATCCTGCATTGACACACCCTACGAAATAAAAATGATGTCGAAATTGTTGAAATTGGAAATGACAAAAGAATGTTTCCCCTTATTCACCCATCACGACTAATAACGAAGGTCACATGACACAAAGTTCTCAACCAAGGGCACACTTCGTTTAGTTTACAAAGTGGTGGCATTATATCACTTAAGTTTCAAACCACAAGCACGACTCATTTCAAGTACAAAGTCGTGGCATGTCCCTGAAATCTGATGAGGGGCATTTCATTAGTATGGCCTTCATATGTAACCACTGGTCGTGACCGTCGAACCTACTATAGGGAGCAAAGTGGCTTGCCATCACTCAGCCTGCTGACAGACGTGCCAGTTGGCAGGCGTGAAGGTGGACCCTGATTTTCTTTTCAGCATTCATACAGAGTGTTAACTGTTGGTTTTTGCGCTCATTGTGCTCTGTTGTGTCCTCCCGGCTTGTGTACATCGGCGTGCAGGTGACTGACGGCGAGACTCGACGCTGATGGAGTGTCGTCCGGTGGAGCCGACGCACGCTGAGGTCGTCTCGCAGTTCGCTGGAACCCCCTCTCTCCGGCGGCGTGTTCAGCTCCATCGGCAGGCCTCCTCGGCGGTCGCGCTACCGGCAGTCACTGCCACCGCAGTCGCTGTCTGCATGCGTCCAGCGCGTACTGTCGTGCCTGCGTCGTCATGCGCTGCCTAGGGTCCCAGTTGCATGTTGCATAGCCCTGTTTGGCAGCATAAACCATTGTGGGCATTGCCTGGGTTCAGGCTGCCATAACTCCTCGCTATTATTTTTCTAGCAGATTCTGACCGCACGGCTCCATTCGCAGCGTCGGTATTATGGTATGGTCCAGTTTTCAGGCAAAACGGACGACGCCCGGGTTTTGGGCTGTCGGCCGTCTGGCAGGCCTCACCGAGAAAACCTGCCAGCCTGAAATTAGCTATTTTCTGATTGGCTGATGAACTGAGTAACAAGCTCTACAGAGCTGGGGGGGGGGGGGGGGGGTT
>SZWC01027384.1:11039-27623 GCA_023375785.1 Penium margaritaceum | reverse complement strand
ATTGAGGACCTTTTTGACCAACTCCAAGGCGCAAAAGTATTTTCGTCCTTGGATTTGTCTCAAGGGTACCATCAAATCCGCATCACGGAAGATGATGTGCCCAAAACCACGTTTCGAACGCACATGGGACACTATCAGTTCCGAGTGTTATGCTTCGGGCTTACAAATGCCCCGGCAACCTTCCAAGGAGAAATGAACCGAACGTTCGCCAAGCAACTCGGACAGTTTATCTTGGTTTACCTGAATGATATCTTGGTTTTCTCCAAATCAATGGAATAGCACATAGAACATCTGCGCGAAGTTCTCACAATCCTTCGGGAACAGGAGTTCTATGCAAAAATGAGCAAGTGCAAGTTTGCACAAGATGAGCTCAAGTACCTTGGACACATCGTCGGCAAGGACGGCATCCGTGTCGCCCCACAAAAAGTCCAAGCCGTTATGGATTGGCCACGCCTCGAAAATGTTCGGCAGATTTGGTCTTTCCTCGGCCTTGCAAACTACTTTTGTCGGTTTATGCAAGGGTATTCGACCCTGGTAGCACCGCTAACCAGGCTCACGCAAAAAGACGTGCGTTGGGAATGGACATCTGATTGCGAGAACGCTTTTCTCAAAGTCAAAGAGCTTCTCTCCACGGCGCCCGTTCTAGCTCTTCCGGATCCATCGCAACCATGGGAGGTTCGATGTGATGCGTCGGTAGTAGGCCTTGGAGCCGTCCTCATGGAGAACGGTCATCCAGTTGTGTATGAGAGCCGAAAGCTCATACCCGCGGAAACGCGGTACACGACCGGGGATCAAGAGCTCCTTGCGGTAGTGTACGCTTTCAAAATGTGGTGTTGCTACCTGGAGGGTGCTGAAGGGGTGTGACGGTCGTGACCGACCATAATCCATTGGTGTTTTTCCAAACACAACCGAACCTGTCAAGACGACAAGCGCGTTGGAGCGAATACCTGAGTCAATTCTCGTTCACATGGGAATATCGGCCAGGACGCATCAATGTGGCCGATCCACTAAGCCGACAACCTGTGAAAATTAAAGCAACCACTGAGATCAGTGGTTGTTTTATGGCCATTGAAACAGCAACCGCACAACCACCAGATCCCCTTGCACCTCTGCGTCAACCACCACGAGAGATTATCCAGTACAACGGTTTTGTAAACAGGATCCGGATGGGATACTGTGTGGATTCTTGGTTTCAAGACTCTCAAAATCTGGACAACTACGGCTTGGTGGAGGCCGCGGGAATCTTTTGGCACGGAGAACAAGTTGTTGTGCCAAATTCGGGAGACCTTCGAGCAAAGGTTATCTCCCAGTTCCACGACCCGCCGGCCGCATGTCACGTGGGACCCCGAAAGACCAGAGAGGCACTCTCGGACCATTATTGGTGGCCAGGGTGGAGTGTTGATGTCCGTAAGTATTGCACGACATGCGACCCATGTCTCCGGAATAAGGCTAGTAACAAGAAGTGTGCTGGACTCCTTTAGCAGCCTCCCATTCCTGGGACTCCATGGGAGTGCGTCAGCATGGACTTCATTACTAGTCTTTCGGACACGGCCCGTGGCCATGATGCAATACTAGTGGTTGTGGATCTTTTGACGAAGATGACACACTTCATTCCTACAACCACTGACGTGAACGCAGAGGAGACCGCTCGTCTCTTCTTTGAGGGTGTCGTAAAGTACCACGGCTTGCCGTTGCGCATAATCTCCGATCGAGATCGAAAATTTGCTAGTAAGTTCTGGCAAAAGATGCACGAGTACTTCGGCAGTGAGTCGCAAATGTCGACAGCATTTCACCCTCAAACTGACGGACAATCAGAGCGCATGAATCGCACTCTGGAGCAGATGCTCCGCATGTACGTGGACCCTGCCATGCATGATTGGGANAGAGGAGACCGCTCGTCTCTTCTTTGAGGGTGTCGTAAAGTACCACGGCTTGCCGTTGCGCATAATCTCCGATCGAGATCGAAAATTTGCTAGTAAGTTCCGGCAAACGATGCACGAGTACTTTGGCAGCGAGTCGCAAATGTCGACAGCGTTTCACCCTCAAACAGATGGACAAACAGAGCGCATGAATCGCACTGTGGAGCAGATGCCTCGCATGTACGTGGACCCTGCCATGCAAGATTGGGACGAATTCCTAGCATCGGCAGAGTTTGCGGTGAACAACTCGGTGAACGAGTCCACACAGTTCACACCGTTCGTGTTGAACAATGGTCGGCATCCACTGGTACCCTCTTCATTGGTGAAGAGTGGGAGTACAGGAGGGCAGGTCCCTTCTGCTCAAGCCTTTGCCGAGCGCATCGACTTCTTGTTACAGGAGGCGAAGGGTCACCTTCAAGCAGCTCGGCAGCAACAAAAGGCATATGCCGACAAAGGTCGCCAGGAGGTGTCGTTTGACATCGGTGACAAAGTGCTGCTTAGCACTAAAAACCTTCGGTTGAAGTTGCAATGGGCAAGAAAACTTCTACCGAAGTGGATTGGGCCGTTTCCCATTGTGGCACGTATCGGGCCAGTGTCATACCGATTGCTACTCCCGCCGAGTATGAAGATACTTGACGTGTTTCATGTGAGCCTGCTGGCTCCATACACGGCAGAAGGAACCGTTCAGCCACCGCCAGCAGTCCTGGTTGCCGACGGCTAATACGAGGTTATTCGCCTATTCGAGCACCGAGAGCGTACTCTTTGGTCGCGCGTTGTCAGGGAGTACCTCGTCCATTGGGCCGGTTGTGGACCTGAACACAATTCATGGGAGCCTGAATCTCGGTTGCCCACAGGGGTGGTCAACGAGTACTGGAGCGAGCTTGCAGCTCGCACAGATTGACGCGTGGCAGGAGGTGCCACCTGAACGGGGGAACAGTGAACAACATTCCCACAGGGCAGCATTCATGGACAGCGACCATATGAGGTTGGGGACGCCCAACATGGTTGTCGCGCGGACGCTCCAGCCTAAAGGGGGGAGGCCTCTAGCCGTGCTGACCTACAAGCTGAAGCTTAGGTCTAAGTACCATGCACGTGTTCATGTTTAGCTGGTGATTGAATTTTTTAGTTTTCTTTCACAATGTTGATGACTCACTGACTGACAATCCTACTTGTTGTTTATGAACCGGGACGGTTCATAATAAGTGGGGAGGAATGTAGCGGGAGGGCCGGTTCGGCCCTCCCTCCTCGCTGATGCGAGGGGTGGTTGCGCACCACCCCTCGCGTCAGCGAGGGCTGGCCGGCGGACAGCAGTTCGCTGGCCGTCGGCCAGCTTGCTGCCGGCCGGCTGGACGGCCGGCGGCCGGCCAAGCGACCGGCCGGCCACCGGCCGGCCAGCCGCCAGCCGCCGATCGCGGCCTCAGCCGGATCGGCGGCTGGGAGGCCACGAGGGCTTGGACGGCGAGGCCTTGTGGCCTCGTGTCGCCCCCCTCGCCCTCCTTGCAAACAAGCAAGAGAGGACGAAGGGATAAGGGTAGCGATGGGGAGGTCGGAATAGCTGGCGCGAAATTGCCGGCGTGCCTCTCACGCGACGATTTCGCGCCAGAACGACAAAACATGAATCGAAGTTCGTTGACGACGAACTTCGACATAAAACAAACAAAATATCTCGTGCAAACACACAAGTTGGAGGTAAAAACCCCCGGTTTGGGTCCCAAAACCAGGGGTTTGGTTAAAAACGGAAATGGGCCTCCGGAGACTCGAAATATTCGAGTCTCCCTGCTCTGGGTCGTTGATGTTGATTTCCCCTCAGTCTTGCGAAGGGGGTAAACCCCTAAGGCGGACTGAGAATGCCATTCAGTGAACTCCGACGACGACTTCAGAGCAGGAGCTAGAGACACGGCCCGTTACACACACTTACATGGACTTACACGTACGTACATGCACTTACACACAATTACACGCACTTACACGCACTTACACAAACTAACACAAACTTACACGCACTTACATGCACTTACACGTAGTTACACGTACGTACATGCACTTACATGCACTTACACGCACTTACACAAACGTATACTCACTTACACGCACTTACATGCACTAACACGCACTTCGACACACTTAGACGCACTTACACATACTCACACGCACTTACACGTATTTACATGCACTTATATGCGTTCACACGCAATCACACGTACAAACACGCACTTACACGCACTGGCATAAACTTATACGCACTTACGCACACTTATACGCACTTACACAAACGTACACGGACTTACACACACTAACACAAACTTACACGCACTTACATGTACTTACACACACTTACATGTACTCACACACACTTACATGCCCTCGTACATACTCACACATACTTATACGTACGTACATGCACTTACACGCACTTACATGCACTTACATGCACTTACACACACTTGCACAGAGTCACACGCACTTACACGCACTTACACAAACTTACACGCACTTACACAAACTTACACAAACTTACACAAACATACACAAACTTACACATAATTGCACGCACTTACACGCACTTACACGCACTTACACACACTTACACACACTTACACGCACTTACACGAACATACACACACTTACATGCACGTACACGAGCTTACACACACTTACATGCACTCGGACACACTTACGCGCACTCACACGTACTTACACGCACTTACACCCACTTACATGCACTTACACGTACTAATACACACTTACACAAACTAACACATACTGGCAAGCACTGGCACGCACTTACATGCACTTATACGTACTTACATGCACGTACACGCACTTACACGCACATAAAAACACTTACATGCACTTACACATACTTACACGCACTTACACGCACTTATACGCACTTACACAAACTTACACGCACTTACACGCACTTACACGCATTTCTACGTACTTACACATCCTTACACGCACTAACACGCACTTATACATACTTGAACACACTTACATGCACTTACACGCACTTACACGCACTTACACGCACTTATACGCACTTACACACACTTACACGCACTTACACGCACTTACATGCGCTTATACGCACTTACACGCACTTACACGCACTTACACGCACATACACACACTTACACGCACTTACACATACTTGCACGCACTTACACGCACTTACACGCACTTACACATACTTACACGCACTTACACGCACTTACACACACTTACACGCATATACACGCACTTACATGAACTTACACACACTTGCATGCACTTGCATACACTTATACACACTTACATGCACTTACACGCACTTACATGCGCTTATATGCACTTACACGCACTTACACGCACTTACACGCACTTACACACACTTATACACAATCATAGGAACTTACACGCACTTACATGCACTTATACAAACTTACACGCACTTACACGTACTTGCAAGTACTCACACGCACGCACATGAACTTACACGCACATACACGCGCTTATACGCAGGTACACGCACTTATATGTACTTGCACGCACTTATACGCACTTACACGCACTTGCATGTACTTGCACACACTTACACGCACTTACACGCACTTATATGCACTTTTACGCACTTACACGCACTTACATGTACTTACACACACTTACACAAACTAACACGCACTTGCGCACACTTACACGTACTTACACGCACTTACACGTACTTGCACAAACTAACATACACTTACACACACTTAAACGTACTTACACGCACTTACACGTACTTATACGGACTTACACGTACTTACACGCACTTATACGAACTTATACACACTTACATGCACTTATACACACTTACACACACGTGCACGCACTTACACACACTTACTGGTACTCACACGCACTTACACGCATTTTCATGCACTTACGTGCACTTACACGCAATCACACGCACTTACATGCACTTATACGCTCTTACACGCAGTGACACAAACTTACACGCACTTACGCGTACTTACACGCACTTACACACACTTACAAGAATGTACACGCACTTACACACACTTACACAGTTTTACACACACTTACATGCACTTACACGTACTTACACGTACTCACACGCACTTACATGCACTCACAGACACTTACACATACTTACACGCACTTACATGTACTTACACGTACTTACATACACATACACGCACTTATACGTACTTACATGCACTTACATGCACTTACACACACTTGCATATACTTGCACACACTTACACGCACTGACATGCACTTATACGCAGTTACACGCACTTATACACACATACACATACTTACACACACTTACACAAACTTACACGTACTTACACGCACTTAGACGTACTTGCATGCACTTACATGTACTTACAAGCACTGACACGCACTTACACCCAATAACACAAACTTACACGCACTTATACGCACTTACACGCACTTACATGCACTTACACGCACTTACACGCACTTACATGTACTTACACGCACTTACACGCACTTCCACGCACTTGCATGCACTGACACACACCTCCACGCACTCACACACATTTACACGCATTTACATGCACTTACATGCACTTACATGCACTTAGACGCACTTCCACATACTGACACAAACTTACACGCACTTACGCGCACTTATACATACTTACCACACTTACACAAACGTACACGCACTTATACTCACTTACATGAACTTACATGCACTTACATGCACTTACACGTACTTACACCTTCTCACACGCACTTACATGCACTCACACACACTTACACACACTTATACGTACTTACACGTACTTATACATACTTACACATACTTGCACACACTTAAACGCACTTTCACACACTGACACGAATTCACACGCACTTACACGCACGTACACGAACTCACACGCACTTACACAAACTAACACAAACTTACACAAACTTACACGCAAGTACATGCACTTACACGCACTTACACGCACTTACACGCACTTACACACACTCACACGCACTTACACAAATGTAAGTGTACTTACATGCACTTACACAAATTTAAACCCACTTACATGTACTCACACACACTCACACGCACTCAAACACACTTACACGCACTTATGCACACTTACACACACTTGCACGCGCTTACACACACTTTCACACACTTACACACACTGACACAGACTCACATGCACTTACATGCACTTAGACAAACTTACACACACTTACACGCACTTACACAAACTTACACAAACTTACACACACTTACACGCACTTACACGTACTTACACGCACTTACATACACTTACACGTACTCACACGCACTTACACCCACTTACACATACTTTCACGCACTTACACACACTTACACGCACTTACACACACTTACATGCACTTACACGCACTTGCACGCACTTACACGCACTTACACACACTTACACGCACTTACACGTACTTACACGCACTTACACACACTTACACGCACTTACACGTACTTACACGCACTTACACACACTTACACGCACTTACACGTACTTACACGCACTTACACACACTTACACGCACTTACACGTACTTACACGCACTTACACACACTTACACGCACTTACACGTACTTACACGCACTTACACACACTTACACGCACTTACACGTACTTACACGCACTTACACACACTTACACGCACTTACACGTACTTACACGCACTTACACACACTTACACGCACTTACACGTACTTACACGCACTTACACACACTTACACGCACTTACACGTACTTACACGCACTTACACACACTTACACGCACTTACACGTACTTGTATGCACTTGCACACACTTACACGCACTTACACGTACTTACACGCACTTACGCGTACTTACACGCACTTACGCGCACTTACACACACTTACACGCACGTACACGTACTTACACACACTTATACTGACTTACACGTACTTACACGTATTTTCACGTACTTACACGCATTTACATGCACTCATACACACTTACACACACTTACACACACTTACACACACTTACACGCACTTACACGTACTTACACGCAGTTACACAAACTTATACGCACTTAAACGCACTTACACTCCCTTAGACACAGTTATACATACGTACAAGCACTTACACGCACTTATACGCACTTACACAAACGTATACGCACTTACACGCACTTACACGCATTTAGACGCACTTGCACGCACTTACACACACATACATGCACTCACACGCACTTACACGCATTTACATGCACTTACATGCACTTACACACAATTACATGCACATACCCACACTCACACGCACTTACACGCACTGACACAAACTTACAGTACTTACGCGCACTTACACGCACTTACACTCACTTACACGAACGTACACGCAATTAAAATGCACTTACATGATCTTATACGCACTTACATGCACTTACACGCAGTTACATGCATTCGCACGCACTTACATGCACTCACACGCACCTAGACACGTTTACACACACCTACACGTACTTACACGCATTTACACTTACTTACACGCACTGACACCCACTTACACGCATTGACACGAACTCACATACACTTACACACACTTACAGGAACTTACACGTACTTACACAAACTTATAGGAACTTACACAAACGTACACACAAATAAACGCACTTGCACATACTTACACGTACTTACACGCACTTATACACACTTACATGCACTTACACAAGCGTACATGCACTTACACACACTTACACAAACTTACACGTACTTACACGTACTCACACGCACTTTCACGCACTCCCACGTATGTACAAGCACTCACACGTACTTACACACACTTACACATACTTACACGTACTTACACGCACCTACACGCACTTACACGCACTGACACGAACTCACACGCACTTACACACACTTACACGAACTGATACACACGCATACGCATGTACATGAACGTACGAAAACTTACTCCCACTTACACGCACTTACACGTACTTACACGCACTTCCACGTACTTATACGGACTTACATGTACTTATACGCACTTACACGTACTTGCATGCACTTGCACACACTTATACACACTTACACTCATTTAAACATACTTATGCGCACTTATACACACTTACACACACTTACACGCACTTACACCCACTTACACGCACTTACACGTACTTACATGCACTTACATGTACTTATACGTACTTACACGTACTTTCTCGCACTTACACGCAATTACACGCACTTACACGTACTTATACAAATTACACGCACTTACACACACTTACACGCACATACATGCACTTAAACGCGTTTACTCACTTACACCCCATACACAAACTTACACGCACTTACACGCACTTACACGCACTTACACGTAGTTGCACGCACTTATACGCACTTACATGCACTTACACGCACTTACACGAATGTATACGCACTTACACGCACTTACATGCACTTAGACGCACCTGCATGCACTTACACGCACTTACACGTACTCACACGCACTTACACGCATTTACATGCAGTAACATGTACTTACACGCAATTACACGTACTTACATGCACTTACACAAACTTACATGCACTGACACGAACTTACACGTACTTATGCGCACTTATATGCACTTATACACACTTACACGAACGTACACGCACTTACACACACTTACACAAACTTACACGTACTTATATGTACTTACACACACTTACATGCACTCAGACACACTTACACGCACTCACATGCACTTACACGTACTTACACGTACTTACACGCACTTACACGCACTTACATGCACTTACATGAACTAACACGCTCTTACACGCACTTACACGCACTTACACGCACTTACACGTACTTACACGCACTTACACGCACTTACATGCACTTACATGAACTAACACGCTCTTACACGCACTTACACGCACTTACACGCACTTATACGCGCTTACACACACTAACACGTACTTACACGAACTTACACGCACTTACACACACGTATACGCACTTACACAAACTTACACGTAATTGCATGTACTTACACGTACTTACATGCACTTACACGCACTTAAACGCACTTACACGCACTTATACGCACTTACACACACTAACACGTACTTACACGAACTTACACGCACTTACACAAACGTATACGCACTTACACAAACTTACACGTAATTGCATGTACTTACACGTACTTACATGCACTTACACGCACGTACACACACTTACACGCACTTACACCAACGTACACATACTTACATGCACTTATACAAACTTACACGCACTTACATGCACTCACACACACTTACACGTACTCACAGGTACTTACACGCACTTACACATACTTACACGCACTTACACGCACTTACACACGCTTACACACACTTACACGCACATACGCGTACTGATACAAACTCACACGTACTTATACGTACTTACACATACTTACACGAACTTAAACACACTTACACGTACTTACACAAACTTACACAAACTTACATACACTTACACACACTTACACGTACTTACACATACTTACACGCACTTACACGCACTTACACGCACTTACACGTACTTCCACAAACTTACACGCACTTACATGCACTAACACGTGCTTACACATACTCACACGTACTTACACACACTTTCACGCACTTGCATGCACTTTCACACACTTACACGCACTTACACTCACTCACATGTACTTACACGCACTTACACGCACTTACATGCACTTACATGAACTAACACGCTCTTACACGCACTTACACGCACTTACACGCTCTTACACACACTTACACGTACATACACAAACTTACACACAGTTATACGTACTTATACAAACTTACATACACTTACACGTACTTACACATACTTACATGCACTTACACACACTTACACGCACTTACACGCACTTACACGTACTTACACACACTTACACATACTTACACACACTTACACGCACTTACAAACACTTACACAAACTTACACGTACTTATACGTACAAACACGCACTCACACATACTTACACGCACTTATACGTACTTATACACACTTACACGCACATACACGCACTTACACGCACTTACACGTACTTGTATGCACTTGCACACACTTTCACGCACTTGCACATACTTACACTCACTTACGCGCACTTACACATACTTACACGGACTTATACTCACTTATACGCACTTTACAGGCACTTATACGCACTTACACACACTTACACACACTTCCTCACACTTGCACGTACTTTCACGCACTTACACGCCCGTATACATACTTACACGTACTTACACGTAGTTATACGCACTTACACACACTTACACGCACCTACACGCACTGACACACAGTTGCACGCACCTACATGCACTTACACGCACTCACACGCACTTACACGCATTTACATTCGCTTACATGCACTTACACGCAATTACACGCACATACCAACACTCACATGCACTTACACGCCCGGACACAAAATTATTTGCACTTACGTGCACTTATACACACTTACACCCACTCGCAAGAACGTACATGCACTTACACGAGCTTACATGCACTTCCATGCACTTAAACACACTTACACACACTCACACGCACTTACATACACTCACACACACTTACACATATTTACACACACCTACACGCACTTATACGCACTTACACGCACTTACACGCACTTACACGCACTGACACAAACTCACACACACACTTACACACACTTACACGAACTTACATACACTTACAAAAACGTACACGAACTTACAAGAACTTACACACAAATACGCGCACTTACACGCACTTACATGCACTTACACGCACTTTTACATACTTACATGCACTTATCTGAGCGTACACGCACTTACACACACCTACATGAACTTACACGTACTTACACGCACTAACACGCACTTACACACACTCACACGCACTTACACACACTGACACATACTTACACGTATTTACACGTACTTACACGTACTTACACGCACTTACACGCACTTACACACACTGACACGAACTCGCACACACTTACATGCACTTACACAAACGTATCCACACTTACGCGTACTTACACAAACTAACACTAACTTACACGCACTTATACGCATCTACACGCACTTACACAAACTTACACGCACTTACACGCACGTACACGTACTAACACCCACTTACACGTACTTCCATGCACTTGCACACACTTACACACACTTCTACTCACTTACACAAACTTACGCACACTTACACGTACTTACACACACTTACACGCACTTACACGCACTTACATGCACTTACACGCACTTACATGCACTTACAAGCACTTACACATACTTACACGCACTTTCACGCACTTACGCACACTTACACACACTTAGACTTACTTATACAACTTACACACACTTACACACACTTACACGCACGTACATGCACTTACACACACTTACACGCACTTACACGCACTTACACAAACTAACACAAACTTACACGCACTTACACGCACTTACACATAGTTACACGTACGTACATGCATTTACATGCACTTAAACGCACTTACACGAACGTATACTCACTTACACGCACTTACATGCACTAACACGCACTTGCACGCACTTAGACGCACTTACACGTACTCACACGAACTTACACGTATTTACATGCACTTATATGCATTTACACGCAATTACATGTACATACACACACTTACACGCACTGACATAAACTTATACGCACTTACGCACACTTATACGCACTTATACGCACCCACACAAACGAACACGCACTTACACACACTTACACGAACTAACACGCACTTACATGTACTAACACACACTTACACGTACTCACACACACTTACACGCCCTCATACATACTCACACGTACTTATATGTACTTACATGCACTTACACGCACTTACATGCACTTACACGCACTTACACACACTTGCACAAAGTCACACGCACTTACACGCACTTACACAAACTTACACGCACTTACACAAACTTACACAAACTTACACAAACTTACAAATAATTTCACGCACTTACACGCACTTATACGCACTTACACGCACTTACACACACTTGCACAAAGTCACACGCACTTACACGCACTTACACAAACTTACACGCACTTACACAAACTTACACAAACTTACACAAACTTACAAATAATTTCACGCACTTACACGCACTTATACGCACTTACACGCACTTACACACACTTACACACACTTACACGCACTTACACGAACATACACGCACTTACATGCACGTACACGAACTTACACACACTTACATGCGCTCAGACACACTTACACGCACTCACACGTACTTACACGCACTTAAACGCACTTACACGCACTTACACACACTAATACACACTTACACAAGCTTACACATACTGGCAAGCACTGGCACGCACTTACATGCACTTATACGCACTTACACGTACGTACACGCACTTACACGCACATACACACACTTAGATGCACTTACACGTACTTACACGCACTTACACGCACTTATACGCACTTACACAAACTTACACGCACTTATACGCACTTACACGCATTTCCACGTACTTACACATCCTTACACGCACTAAAACACACTTTTACATACTTGAACACACTTACACGCACTTACACGCACTTTCACGCACTTACACGCACTTACACGCACATACACACACTTACATGAACTTACACACACTTGCATGCACTTGCATACACGTATACACACTTACATGCACTTACACGCACTTACATGCACTTACACGCACTTACACGCACTTACACGCACTTACACGCACTTATACGCACTTACACGCACTTACACACACTTTCACGTACTTATACGCACTTACACGTACTTACACGCACTTACACGCACTTATACGCACTTACACGCACTTACACACACTTTCACGTACTTATACGCACTTACACGTACTTACACGCACTTACACGCACTTATACGCACTTACACGCACTTACACACACTTTCACGTACTTATACGCACTTACACGTACTTACACGCACTTACACGCACTTATACGCACTTACACGCACTTACACACACTTTCACGTACTTATACGCACTTACACGTACTTACACGCACTTACACGCACTTATACGCACTTACACGCACTTACACGCACTTGCATGCACTTACACACACCTCCATGCACTCACACACATTTACACGCAATTACATGCACTTACATGCACTTACAAGCACTTACACGCACTGACACACACTGACACAAACTTACACGCACTTACGCGCACTTATACATACTTACCACACTTACACAAACGTACACGCTTTTATACACACTTACAGGAACTTACATGCACTTACATGCACTTACACGTACTTATACCTTCTCACACACACTTACATGCACTCACACACACTTACACACACTTACACGTACTTACACGTACTTACACATACTTACACATACTTGCACACACTTACACGCACTTTCACACACTGACACGAATTCACACGTAATTACACGCGCGTACACAAACTCACACGTACTTACACAAACTAACACAAACTTACACAAACTTACACGCAAGTACATGCACTTACACACACTTACACGCACTTACACGCACTTACACACACTTACACGCACTTACACAAATGTACACGTACTTACATGCACTTACACAAATTTACACCCACTTACACGTACTCACACACACTCACACACACTCACACACACTTACACGCACTTATGCACACTTACACACACTTGCACGCGCTTACACACACTTTCACACACTTACACACACTGACACAAACTCACATGCACTTACACGCACTTAAACAAACATACACACACTTACACGCACTTACACAAACTTACACAAACTTACACACACTTACACGCACTTACACACACTTACACGCACTTACATACACTTACACGTACTCACACGCACTTACACCCTCTTACACGTACTTTCACGTACTTACACACACTTACAAGCACTTACACGCACTTACACACACTTTCACGAAATTATACGCACTGGTACACACTGGCACGCACTTACACACACTTACACGTACTTACATATACTTACACGCACTTACACACACTTACACGTACTCACACGCACTTACACCCTCTTACACGTACTTTCACGTACTTACACACACTTACAAGCACTTACACGCACTTACACACACTTTCACGAAATTATACGCACTGGTACACACTGGCACGCACTTACACACACTTACACGTACTTACATATACTTACACGCACTTACACAAATTACACACACTTACAGGCACTTACACGTACTTACATGCACTTACACGCATTTACACATACTTACACGCACTTACACATACTTACACGCACCTACACAAACTTACACGTACATACACGTACTGACACGCACTTACACATACTTACATGCACTTACATGCACTTACACGCACTTACACACACTTACACGCACTTACATGTACTTGTATGCACTTGCACACACGTACACGCACTTACTCATACTTACACGCACTTACGCACACTTACACATACTTACACACACTTACAAGTACTTACACGCATTTTACAGGAACTTACACGTACTTACACACACTTACATACACTTCCATACACTTACATATACTTACACGTACTTTCACGCACTTGCACGCACTTATACGCACTCATACACACTTACACACACTTACATGTACTTACACACACTTACACGTACTTACACGTACTTACACGCATTTACACACACGTACACGCACTTACACGTACATACACGTACTTACACACAGTTATACATACTTACACGCACTTACACGCACTCACACGCACTTACAGCAACTTATACGTACATACATGCACTTACACGCACTTACACGCACTTGCACACACTTACACACACTTACACGCACTCACACGAACTTACACGCATTTACATGCACTTACATGTACTTACACGCAATTATACGCACATACCCACACTCACGTGCACTTACACACCCTGACACAAACTTACACGCACTTACACGCACTTACACACACTTACATCCACTTACACAAGCGTACACGCACTTACACAAACTTACACGCACTTCCATGCCCTTACACGCACTTACACATACTTACACGCACTTACATGCACATATACGTACTTACATGCACTTACACACACTTGCATGCACTTCCACATACTTACACGCTCTTAAACAAACTTACACGTACTTACACACACTTACACGTACTTACACGTACTTATACGCACTCATACGAACTTACATGTACTTAGACGCACTTATACAAACTTACACACACTTACACGTACTTACAAGTACTTACACGCACTCACACGTACTTATACACACTGACACGCACTTACACGTACTTACACGCACTTATACGCACTTACACGCACTTACACACACGTACACGGACTTGAAAGTATTTGCACATACTTACACACACTTACACACACTTATATGCACTTATACGCACTTACACGCACTTACACGTACTTGCACCTACTTACTCAAACTTACACACATTTACACGCACTTACACACACTGACACGCACTTACACGTACTTACACAAACTCACACACACTTATACGCACATAAATGCACTTACACACACTTACA
>SZWC01027380.1:19174-30285 GCA_023375785.1 Penium margaritaceum | reverse complement strand
CTCCAACCCAACTTCCAACCTAACTTCCATCCCAACTTCCAACCCAACTTCAATCCCAACATCCATCCCAACTTCCAACCCAACTTCCAACCCAACTTTCAAAACAACTTTTGCTCCAACTTCCAACCAACTTCCAACCCATTTGCCAATCCAACTTCCCACCCAACTTTGAACGCAACTTCCAACCAAACTTCCACCCCAACATTGAACCCAACTTCGAACCCAACTTCAAACCCTATTTCCAACCCAACTTCCAATCCAACTTTCACCCCAACTTCAAACCCAACTTCCATCCCAACTTCCCTCCCATCATCCAACGCAACTTCTAACCCAACTTCCAACCCAACTTCCAACCCGACTTCCAACCCAGCTTCTAACCCTACTTCCAACCCAACTTCCAACCCAACTTTCAACCCAACGTCCAACCCAACTTCCAACCCAACTTCCAACCCAACTTCCAACCCAACTTCCAACCCAAATTCCATCCCAACTTCCAATACAACTTCCAACCCAACTTCCAATCCACCTTCCAACCCAACTTCCAACCCAAGGTCCAACCCAACTTGCAACTCAACTTCCAACCTAACTTCCAACCCAATCTCCAATCCAATTTCCAATCCAACTTCCAACCCAACTTCCAATCCAACTTCCAACCAAACTTCCATCCCAACTTTCAACCCAACTTCCAACCCAATTTCCAACCCAACTTCCAACCCAACTTCGAACCTAACTTCCAACCCAACTTCCATCCCAACTTCAATCCCAACTTCCAACCCAACTTCCAACCCAACTCCCAACCCAACTTTCAACGCCAATTCGAAGCCAAATTCCAATCCAACTTCCAACCCAACTTCCAACCAAGATTCCATCCAAATTTTCAACCCAACTTCCAGTCGAACTTCCAACCCAACTTCCAACCCAACCTCCAAACCAACTTCCAACCTAACTTCCATCTTCCAGCCAAAAACTTCCATCCCAACTTCCATCCCAACTTCCAACCCAATTTCCAATCCAGCTTCCTACCCAACTTCCAATCCAACTTCCAACCCAACTTCCAACCCAACTTCCAACCCAACTTCCAGCCCAACTTCCAACCCAACTTCCATCCCAACGTCCATCCCAACTTCCAACCCAACGTCCAACCCAACTTCCATCCCAACGTCCATCCCAACTTCCAACCCAACTTCAATCCCAACTCCCATCCCAACTGCCAACCCAACGTCCAACCCAACTTCCATCCCAACGTCCATCCCAACTTCCAACCCAACTTCAATCCCAACTCCCATCCCAACTGCCAACCCAACGTCCAACCCAACTTCCATCCCAACGTCCATCCCAACTTCCAACCCAACTTCAATCCCAACTCCCATCCCAACTGCCAACCCAACGTCCAACCCAACTTCCATCCCAACGTCCATCCCAACTTCCAACCCAACTTCAATCCCAACTCCCATCCCAACTGCCAACCCAACGTCCAACCCAACTTCCATCCCAACGTCCATCCCAACTTCCAACCCAACTTCAATCCCAACTCCCATCCCAACTGCCAACCCAACGTCCAACCCAACTTCCATCCCAACGTCCATCCCAACTTCCAACCCAACTTCAATCCCAACTCCCATCCCAACTGCCAACCCAACGTCCAACCCAACTTCCATCCCAACGTCCATCCCAACTTCCAACCCAACTTCAATCCCAACTCCCATCCCAACTGCCAACCCAACGTCCAACCCAACTTCCATCCCAACGTCCATCCCAACTTCCAACCCAACTTCAATCCCAACTCCCATCCCAACTGCCAACCCAACGTCCAACCCAACTTCCATCCCAACGTCCATCCCAACTTCCAACCCAACTTCAATCCCAACTCCCATCCCAACTGCCAACCCAACGTCCAACCCAACTTCCATCCCAACGTCCATCCCAACTTCCAACCCAACTTCAATCCCAACTCCCATCCCAACTGCCAACCCAACGTCCAACCCAACTTCCATCCCAACGTCCATCCCAACTTCCAACCCAACTTCAATCCCAACTCCCATCCCAACTGCCAACCCAACGTCCAACCCAACTTCCATCCCAACGTCCATCCCAACTTCCAACCCAACTTCAATCCCAACTCCCATCCCAACTGCCAACCCAACGTCCAACCCAACTTCCATCCCAACGTCCATCCCAACTTCCAACCCAACTTCAATCCCAACTCCCATCCCAACTGCCAACCCAACGTCCAACCCAACTTCCATCCCAACGTCCATCCCAACTTCCAACCCAACTTCAATCCCAACTCCCATCCCAACTGCCAACCCAACGTCCAACCCAACTTCCATCCCAACGTCCATCCCAACTTCCAACCCAACTTCAATCCCAACTCCCATCCCAACTGCCAACCCAACGTCCAACCCAACTTCCATCCCAACGTCCATCCCAACTTCCAACCCAACTTCAATCCCAACTCCCATCCCAACTGCCAACCCAACGTCCAACCCAACTTCCATCCCAACGTCCATCCCAACTTCCAACCCAACTTCAATCCCAACTCCCATCCCAACTGCCAACCCAACGTCCAACCCAACTTCCATCCCAACGTCCATCCCAACTTCCAACCCAACTTCAATCCCAACTCCCATCCCAACTGCCAACCCAACGTCCAACCCAACTTCCATCCCAACGTCCATCCCAACTTCCAACCCAACTTCAATCCCAACTCCCATCCCAACTGCCAACCCAACGTCCAACCCAACTTCCATCCCAACGTCCATCCCAACTTCCAACCCAACTTCAATCCCAACTCCCATCCCAACTGCCAACCCAACGTCCAACCCAACTTCCATCCCAACGTCCATCCCAACTTCCAACCCAACTTCAATCCCAACTCCCATCCCAACTGCCAACCCAACGTCCAACCCAACTTCCATCCCAACGTCCATCCCAACTTCCAACCCAACTTCAATCCCAACTCCCATCCCAACTGCCAACCCAACGTCCAACCCAACTTCCATCCCAACGTCCATCCCAACTTCCAACCCAACTTCAATCCCAACTCCCATCCCAACTGCCAACCCAACGTCCAACCCAACTTCCATCCCAACGTCCATCCCAACTTCCAACCCAACTTCAATCCCAACTCCCATCCCAACTGCCAACCCAACGTCCAACCCAACTTCCAACCCAACTTTCAACCCAACTTCCAACCCAACTTCCAACCTAACTTCCAACCCAACTTCCATCCCAACTTCCATCCCAACTTCCTACCCAACTTCCAACCCAACTTCCAACCCAGCTTCCAACCCACGTTCCAACCGAATTTCCAACCCAGATTCCAACCCAACTTTCAACCCAACTTTCAACCCAACTTCCAACCCAACTTCCAACCCAACTTCCAACACAACTTCCAACCCAACTTCTAACAGAACTTCCATCCCAACTTCTAACCCAGCATACAACCCACCTTCCAACCCAACTTTCAACCCAACTTCCAACCCAATTTCAACCCAACTCCCAACTCAACTTCCAACCCAACGTCCAACCCAACTTCCAACCCAATTTCCAACCCAACATCTAACCCAACTTCGAACCCAACTTCCATCCGAACTTCCATCCCAACTTCAAACACAACTTCCTTCCCAACTTCCATCCCAACTCCCATTCCAACATCCAACCCAACTTCCAAGACAACTTCCAACCCAACTTCCAACCCAACTCTCAAGACAACTTCTAACCCAACTTCTAACCCAACTTCCAACCCAGCATACAACATAGCTTCCAACCAAACTTTCAACCTAACTTCGAACCCAACATCGAACCCAACCTCCAAACCAACTTCAAGCCCAACTTCCAACCCAAGTTCCATCCCAAGTTCCAACCCGACTTCCAACCCAACTTCCAACCCAAAATCCAACACAACTTCCAACCCAACTTCCAACCCAACTTCCAACCCAGATTCCATCCCAACTTTCAACCCAACTTCCAATCCAACTTCTAACCCCACTTCCAACCCAACTTCCAACCCAACCTCCAACTCAATCTAACCTAACTTCCATCGCAACTTCCAGCCCAACTTCCATCCCAACTTCTATCCCAACTTCCAACCCAACTTCCAACCCAATGTTCAACCCAATGTCCAACCCAACCTCCGGCCCAATTCAACCCAACTTCCAACTCAACTTTTAACCCAACTTCCATCCCAGCTTCAAACCCAACTTCAAACCCAACTTCCATCTGAACTTCCATCCCAACATCCAACCCAACTTCCAACCCAACTTCCAACCCAACTTCCAACCCAACTTCCAACCCAACTTCCAACCCAGCTTCCAACCCAACTTCAAATCCAACTTCCAACCCAACTTCCAACCCAGCTTCTAACCCAACTTCTAACCCAACTTCCAACCCAAGTTCCAACCCAACTTCCAACCCAACTTCCAGTCCAGCTTCCAGCCCAACATCCAACTCAAATTCCAACCTAACTTCCAACCCAACTTCCATCCCAACTTCCAACCCAACTTGCAACCCAACTTCCAACCCAATATCCAACCCAGCTACCAATCCAACTTCCAACCCAACTTCTAACACAACTTCCAGTCCAACTTCCAACCCAACATCCAATCTATTTTCCAACTCAACTTCCAACCCAACTTCCAACCCAACTTCCAACCCAAATTCGAACCCAACTTTCATGCCAACTTCCATCCCAACTTCCAACCCAGCTTCCAACCCAACTTCCAGCCCAAATTGCAACCCAACATCCAACCCAACTTCCAACCCAACTTCCAACCCAAATTCGAACCCAACTTTCATGCCAACTTCCATCCCAACTTCCAACCCAGCTTCCAACCCAACTTCCAGCCCAAATTGCAACCCAACATCCAACCCAACTTCCAACCCAACTTCCAACCCAGATTCCATCGCAATTTTCAACCCTACTTCCAATCCAACTTCCAACCCAACTTCCAACACAGCTTCCAACCCAACTTCCAGCCCAGATTCGAACCCAACTTTCAACCCAACTTTCAACCCAACTTTCAACCCAACTTTCAACCCAACTTCCAACCCAACTTTCAACCTAATGTCCAACCCAACTTCCAAACCAACTTCCATCCCAACCTCGAATACAACTTCCATCCCAATTTCCATCCCATCATCCAACCCAACTTCCAACTCGACTTCCTGCCCAACTTCCAAACCAACTTCCAACACAACTTCTAACCCAACATCCATCCTAACTTCCATCCCAACTTCAAACCCAATTTCCATCCAAACTTCCATCCCAACATCCAACCCAACTTCCAACCCAACTTCCAACCCAACTTCCAACCCAACTTCCAACCCAACTTCCAACCCAACTTCCAACCCAACTTCCAACCCAACTTCCATCCCAACTTCCATCCCAACTTCCAACCCAATTTCCATCCAAACTTCCATCCCAACATCCAACCCAACTTCCAACCCAACTTCCAACCCAACTTCCAACCCAACTTCCAACCCAACTTGCAACCCTACTTCCAACCCAACTTCCATCCCAACTTCCATTCGAACTTCCAACCCAACTTCCAACCCAACTTCCAGCCCAAGTTCTAACCCACGTTCCAACCCAACTTCCAACCCAGCTTCCAGCCCAACGTTCAACCCAACTTCCAACCGAACTTCCAACCCAGCTTCCAACCCAACTTCCAACCCAACACCCAACCCAACCTCCAACCCAAATTCCAACACAACTTCCAACACAACTTCCAACCCAGCATACAACCCAGCTTCCAACCCCGCTTTCAACCCAACTTCCAACCCAAATTTCAACCCAACTTCCAACTCAACTTCCAACCAAACGTCCAACTTAACTTCCAACCCAACTTCCAACCCAACGTCCAATCCAACTTCCAAACCAACTTCCATCCCAACTTCAAACACAACTTCCATCCCCACTTCCATCCCAACATCCAACCCAACTTCCAACCCAACTTCCAACACATTTTCCAACCCGACTTCCAACCCAACTTCCAACCCAACTTCTAACCCAACTTTTAACCAAACTTCCAACACAGCTTCTAACACAACTTCTAACCCAGCTTCCAACCCAAATTTGAACCCAAATTCCAACCCAACTTCCGACCCAACTTCCAGCCCAAGTTCCAACCCAAGTTCCAACCCAACTTCCAACCCAACTTCCATCCCAACTTTCATTCCAACTTCCAACCCAACTTCCAACCCAACTTCCATCCCAAGTTCCAACTTAAGCTCCAACCCAACTTCCAGCCCAACTTCCAACCTATTTTCTAACCCAACTTCTAATCCAATTTCCAACCCAACTTCCAACCCAAATTCCAACCCAACTTCCAACCCAACTTCCATCCCAACTTCCATCCCAACTTCCAACCCAAGTTCCAATCCAACTTCCAACCCGACTTCCAACCCACGTTCCAACCCAACTTCCAACCCAGCTTCCAACCCAACTTCCAACCCAACTTCCAACTCAACTTCAAACCCAACTTCCAACCCAACTTCCAACTCAACTTCCAATCCAACTTCCAACCCAATTTCCAACCCAACTTGCAAACCAACTTCATACCCAACTTCTAACACAACTTCCAACCCAACGTCCGGACCAGCATACAACCCAGCTTCCAACGTAACTTTCAACCCAACTTTCAACCCAATGTTCAATCCAACTTCCAACTCAACTTGTGCCAGAGTCAGGGCAGAGTTGTGCTGACGTTGTGCCAGAGTTGTGCTAGAGTTGTGCCAAAGTACTCCAAGAGTTGTGCCAGAGTTGTGCCAGAGTTATACCAGAGACGTCCCAGAGTTATGTCCGATTTGTGCCAGAGTTGTGCCAGAGTTGTGCCACAGTTGTGCCAGAGTCATACCAGAGTTGTTCTAGAGTTGTGCCAGAGTTGTGCCAGAGTCAAGCCAGAGTTGTGCCAGAGTTCTGCCAGAGTTGTGCCAATGTTGTGCTAGAGTTGTGCCAGAGTTGTGCCAGAGTTAGGCGAGAGTTGTACCAGAGTTGTGCTAGAGCTGTGCCAGGGTTATGCAAGAGTTGTGCCAGAGTTGTGCCATAGTTGTTCCAGAGTTGTGCCAGAGTTGTGCCAGAGTTGTGCCATAGTTGTGCCAGAGTTATGTTAGAGTTGTGCAAGAGTTCTGCCAGAATTGTGCCAGAGTTGTGCGAGAGTTGTGCCTCATGTGTGCCAGAGTTGTGCTAGGGTTGTGCCAGAGATGTGCAAGACTTGTACCAGAGTTGTGCTAGAGTTGTGCAAGAGTTGTTCTGAGTTGTGCTGAAGTTGTGCCAGAATTGTGCCAGAGTCGTGCCAGACTTGTGCGAGAGTTGTGCCAGAGTTGTACCAGAGTTGTGCCAGTGTTGTCCCATGCTTGTGCCAGAGTTGTGCAAGAGTTGTGCCATGGTTATCCGAGAGTTGTGCCAGAGTTGTGCCAGAATCGTGACAGAGTTGTGCCAGAGTTGTGCCATAGTTTTGCCATTGTTGTGCCAGAGTTGTGCCAGAGTTGTGTCAGGGTTGTGCTAGAGTTATGCCAGTGTTGTGCAAGAGTGGTGCCTGAGTTGTGTCAGAGTAGTGTCAGAAATGTGCCAGAGTTGTGCCGAAGTTGTGCCAGAGTTGTGCTAGAGTTATGCCAGAGTTCTGCCAGAGTTGTGCCAGAGTTGTGGAAGAGTTGTGCCAGAGATGTGCCAGAGTTGTGCCAGAGTTATGCCTGATTTGTGATTGAGTTGTGCCAGAATTGTGCCATAGGTGTCCCACAGTTGTGCCACAGTTGTGCCAGAGTTCTGCCACAGTTGTGCCAGAATTGTCCCAGAACCGTACCAGAGTTGTATCAGAGTTGTGCCAGAGTTGTGCCAAAGGTTTGCCAGAGTTGTGCCAGAGTCATTCCAGAATCGTGCCCAAGTTGATGCAAGAATTGTGCCAAAGTTGTACCAGAGTTGTGCCAGAGTTGTGCCAAAGTTGTGCCAGAGTCCTGGAAGAGTTGTGCCAGAGTTGTGCCAGAGTTGTGCCAGATTTGTGCCTGAGTTGTGCCAGAGTTGTGCCATAGGTGTGCCAGAGTTGTGCCAAAGTTGTACCAGAGTTGTGCCACGGTTGTGCCAGAGTTGTCCGAGAACTGTACCAGAGTTGTATCAGAGTTGTGCCAGAGTTGTGCCAAAGGTTTGCCAGAGCTGTGCCAGAGTCATTCTTGAGTCGTGCCCAAATTGATGCAAGAATTGTGCGAGAGTTGTACCAGAGTTATGCCAGAGTTGTGCTTGAGTTGTACGATAGTTGTGCCAGAGTTGTGCCAGAGTTATGCCAGAGTTGTGCCTGAGTTGTGTCGAGTTGTACCAGAGTTGTGCCAGAGTTGTTTTACAGTTGTGCAAGAGTTGTGCCTGAGTTCTGCCATAGTTGCGCCAGAGTTGTGCCAGAGCTGTGCCAGGGATGTGCCGGAGTTGTGCCACAGTTGTGCCAGAGTTGTGCCAGAGTTGTGCCGGAGTTGTGCCAATTTGTGCAAGAGTTGTGCCAGATGTGTGCCAAAGTTGTTCTAGAGTTGTGCCAGAGTTTTGCCAGAGTAGTGCCAAAGTTGTGCCTGCGTTTTGCCAGAGTGTGCCACAGTTGTGCCATAGTTGTGCCAGAGTTGTGCCACAGTGCGCCAGGGTTGTCCCATAATTGTAACACAGTTGTGCCTGAGTTGTGCCAAAGTTGTGCCAGAGTTGTGCAAGAGTTATACCATAGTTCTGCCAGAGTCATTCCGGATTTGTGCCAGAGTTGTGCCAGAGTTGTGCTAGTGTTGTGCCAGAGTTGTGCCAAAGTTGTACCATGGTTGTGCCAGAGTTGTACCACGGTTGTTCCAGAGTTGTGTCAGAGTTGTGCCAGAGTTATGCCAGAGTTATGCCTGAGTTGTGCCAAGTTATGCCAGAGTTGTGCCAGAGTTGTTGTAGAGCTGTGCCAGAGTCGTGCCAGGGTTGTGCCAGAATTGTGCCAGAGTTGTGCCAGAGGTGTGCCAGAGTTGTGCCAGAGGTGTGCCAGAGTTGTGCTAGAGTCGTGCTAGAGTCGTGCCACAGTCATAACAGAGTCGTGCCAGAGTTGTGCCAGAGTTGTGCCAGAGTTGTGCCAGAGTTGTGCCAGAGTTGTGTCAGAGTTGTGCCAGAGTTGTGCCAGAGTTGTGCCAGAGGTGTGCCAGAGTTGTGCCAGAGGTGTGCCAGAGTTGTGCCAGAGGTGTGCCAGAGTTGTGCCAGAGGTGTGCCAGAGTTGTGCCAGAGGTGTGCCAGAGTTGTGCCAGAGGTGTGCCAGAGTTGTGCCAGAGGTGTGCCAGAGTTGTGCTAGAGTTGTGCCAGAGTTGTGCCAGAGTTGTGCCAGAGTTGTGCCAGAGTTGTGCCAGAGTTGTGCCAGAGTTGTGCAAGATTTGAGCCAGAGTTGTGCCACAGTTGTGCCACAGTTGTGCCACAGTTGTGCAAGGGTTGTCCCATAATTGTACCACAGTTGTGCCAGAGTTGTGCCAAAGCTTTGCCAGAGTTGTGCAAGAGTTATGCTAGAGTTGTGCGAGAGTCATTCCCAACTTGTGCCAGAGTTGTGCTCGAGTTGTGCCAAAGTTGTACCAGAGTTGTGCCAGAGGTGTACCATAGTTGTACCAGAGTTGTACCAGGGTTGTGCCAGAGTTGTGCCAGATTTGTGCCAGCTTTATGCCAGAGTTGTGCCTGAGTTGTGCCAAGTTGTGCCAGAGTTGTGCCAGAGTTGTTGTAGAGCTGTACCAGAGTTGTGCCAGAGTTGTGCCAGATTTGTGCCAGCTTTATGCCAGAGTTGTGCCTGAGTTGTGCCAAGTTGTGCCAGAGTTGTGCCAGAGTTGTTGTAGAGCTGTACCAGAGTTGTGCCAGAGTTGTGCCAGAGTTGTGCCAGAGCTGTGCCAGAGGTGATTCCAGAGTTGTGCAAGATGTGTGCCAGAGTTGTGCCAAGGTCGTGCGAGAGTCGTGCCAGAGTCGTAAGAGAATCCTGCCAGAGTGGTGCCAGAGTTGTGCCAGAGTGGTGCTAGAGTTGTGCCAGAGTTGTGCCAGAGTTGTGCCAGAGTTGTGGAAGAGCTGTGCCAGAGTTGTGCCAGAGTTGTACCAGATTTGTGCCTGAGTTGTGCCAGAGTTGTGCCATAGGTGTACTAGAGTTGTGCCACAGTTGTACCAGAGTTGTGCCACAGTTGTGCCAGAGTTGTCCCAGAACCGTACCAGAGTTGTATCAGAGTTGTGCCAATGGTTTGCCAGAGTTGTGCCAGAGTCATTCTAGAGTCGTGCCCAAATTGATGCAAGAATTGTGCGAGAGTTGTACCAGAGTTATGCCAAAGTTGTGCTTGAGTTGTACAATAGTTGTACCAGAGTTGTGCTAGAGCTATGCCAGAGTTGTGCCTGAGTTGTGTCTAGTTGTACCAGAGTTGTGCCAGAGTTGTTTTACAGTTGTGCAAGAGTTGTGCTTGAGTTGTGCCAGAGTTGGTCCGGAGTCGTGCCAGAGCTGTGCCAGAGATGTGCCAGAGTTGTGCCACAGTTGTCCCAGAGTTGTGCCAGAGTTGTGCCGGAGTTGTGCCAATTTGTGAAAGAGTTGTGCCAGAGGTGTGCCAGAGTTGTTCCAGAGTTGTGCCGGAGTTTTGCCAGAGTGTGCCACAGTTGTGCCATAGTTGTGTCAGAGTTGTGCCACAATGCGCCAGGGTTGTCCCAGAATCGTACCACAGTTGTGCCTGAGTTGTGCCAAAGTTGTGCCAGAGTTGTGCAAGAGTTATACCATAGTTGTGCCAGAGTCATTCTCGATTTGTGCCGGAGTTGTGCCAGAGTTGTGCCAGGGTTGTGCCAGAGTTGTGCCAGAGTTGTACCATAGTTGTGCCAGAGTGGTACCACGGTTGTTCCAGAGTTGTGTCAGAGTTGTGCTATAGTTATGCCAGAGTTATGCCTGAGTTGTGCCAAGTTGGGCCAGAGTTGTGCCAGAGTTGTTGTAGAGCTGTGCCAGAGTCGTACCAGGGTTGTGCCAGAATTGTGCCAGAGTTGTGCCAGAGGTGTGCCAGAGTTGTGCCAGAGGTGTGCCTGAGTTGTGCCAGAGTCGTGCTAGAGTCGTGCCACAGTCATAACAGAGTCGTGCCACAGTTGTGCCAGAGTTGTGCCAGAGTTGTGCCAGAGT